>QXVX01002017.1:0-31322 GCA_013436065.1 Halocynthia aurantium | reverse complement strand
CGTCTCAACCAAGTCTTTGTATTGTGAAATTACTTGTGATTCAGAGATTTTTCTATTGACCTAAAATAATATTTATGCAATTTTATATTTGAATCAAAATTATTGTTTGCTACACACTACTTATGCATTCGACAGCCTAAAATAATACATTTTGCTTGAGTATTCTGTGATCCATAAGATACTTACTTCTCTCAGTGACTCCTCTAATTCCTTCCTCATTGCATTGCCGTTCTCTTCTGCCTCAATTATTGAGCGGTTTACCACAGGATTGTTCGTCTTTTTCACTTGTTCGACAATGGAATTGAGCTTTTTCAGCTCCTCACTAATAAATAAACAAAATGCTTCAATTCATATCTTTACTGCAAACCTAAATATCAACAAACTAGACACAAAACAAACTTGGCTTGTTGGTAGGCGACTTCAGCTTCATTTTGCAGCCGTGACTTTTGCTCAAACATTTTTGAAACGTCTTTCCATTCGTCTGTTTTGGATTCTTTTCCTAAAAGGGAATGTAATAATATATACACACATATATATATATGCTGAGGCTTACTCAATGGATCCACATCATTACCTGAAGAGTCATCCATAGCAGTTCTAAGAATAGCAGTGTGCGAGGCAATTGATTTGGAGGCCTCAACATTACTGTCGATCGCTTCTGCACATCTCTGGGAACATGCAGCGAGAGCATCATCAAGTATTGTGGCCATAGCTTACAAGAATATTGCATGTGAGATCAATTGTCAGAAGAACTATCATCCATAAATGAGCAATCATTATTAGTAATAAAATACCAGCAGCATCAGCTAACACATCTTCCTCCAACTTTGTCAAACTCTCTTGAACTTCTTCTGGGGAGCGTGCCAAAGATGATGGGAGAGGTTGATCTTCAGTAGTTGAAGTATCTTCAGTGACCAATTCTATAGCAATAAACAAGATGTAATGGATGATTTTCGCAAATATTTGCAGGAGGAATGCATCAAGATGAAGAGGGGGAGAATTGGGATTTTTTTTAGGGTGTTGGAATCTTAAATTTTTACCCGATGTGGATTCTTTCTTAATGTCCTCTGAATTGATTTCACTTGTTATAATCATAGTCTCTGGTGGTTCTGCTTGTTCTGGTGCTAAAAAGAAAGCACCACAAAGGGGAGAATATTATTGTCAAATATATCAATGAACATATACCAACATCAGACCATTTAGTTACTTACTTTCGACCACATCCAGCTCCTTCGGATCATCGTTCACAATGAGAAAGTCTTCAGATAGTTCAGCATCATACGAAGACAGTGTTTCTTCTAACTTTGGTTCAGGTTGTTCGACAGAGTCTTTACTTGGAACTAAAGTTTGCTCTTCTGTTACAACAGGCTTCTCCACTGTTGGTTCAGTGGTGAGATCCTGGTCATCATTTTTAACCGGTTCATTCTGTTTTGTCTCTAGAGGTGTGGAGTCTTCAATGGATCTCCTTACACTTCGAAGCGGGCCATCGAAAGGGTCTACTGTTTTTGGTTTACTCGATAGTGGGTCGACTTTAGATTCACTGAGAAAAGAGGGGATAAATTTTGAAGACAAAAGAGGCAATAAGCAGAGTGGGAAAGAGAAAAGGACAACATGCTTTACTTCAAAGGCCCTAAGATTGCATCAAAAAGATAATGTGTGGGTGAGACATTGAGTTCTATTGTCTTTCTGATCTCAGGTTTTTGCCATGCCAGTCCCACGGTTGCTACACCACCAGTTATCACAAGTCCAGTTGCAATCAAAGCTGATTTAGCAGCGCCGCTGTAAACACCATAGAACAAAAATGTTTACTGATATAACCAAGGATATATTCATATATCTGAAGCCAACAGTCAGTAAAGATTCTTATACCTCCCACTACCTGAAGACGTGGATACATTACATGCTTTTTGTGATCTCAACGTGATTCTTCCATAACTCTAAATAACCAAGTTGAAAGAAGAAATAAACAACACCCAACATGATGTACCAATATTTTCTAATATGAAATCAAATCGTTTTTCCTTACGTTGCATCTGTTTTTCAATTGTCTACCAATCCTAAACATGTCCCAGCTTCGAAACGTAACTAAAAACAATTTCAAATTCTTCTCAGTGAATCAAATTAAATCCAGGAAAAGTAAATGAAGATGGGGAATTTATTTATTTTTCTAAAATTTTCCCTTTTTCCACTGCAGAGCATGTGATTTTCGCTACAGCGAATAACCTTTTCAGTTCGCCGAAGATTCGCAGGGGTCATTGATCTTGACGTCATATCACTACAGAAGGATTTTTGGAGATTGGAGAGGATCATCGTCACCCAGAATTTTCCCAAGTTCGATAGTTCAGTACATTTGTATCGGCAAGCAATGGTTTCTTTTTTGTTTTGTTTTGTCGCATACAAATAGAGCCCAGGCCCTCCCGAGTGCCGTCAACTCAGACCGTGGGGCAATGGTATGGTATTTTAACATCCCCAAACATAACTCAAAATCTAAGTACACTGCGGAGACTTAACGATATTTACAATGAGCGAGCACTTCATATTAAACACCGAGTGCAAACAGTTCCACTCCTCGAGTAGGCAATCGATTAACAACGTTACTGAGTAAAATGCAACATCGTATTATGTTCTAGAATCTGGAGGCAAAAATTTAATTTCTTGAAGAAAAGTGTAATTTGCACATTAGGCGTACAGTAAACGTGAGTAAAAAAATCAAGAGGTGGTCATTTTAAGAGTTTATCAAGCCTCCTACGGTGATGATGGGCGGAGAAGGAAAATACGTCAGGGGAATGAAGGCATCAAGAAGGCATTTTGTTCTCTGTATGTACGACGGACTAGAAAGACACCTGATCCATGGCAACAATGTCTCAACGCGCAATCGATACTATTTATTAGTATACAGTTTTATAGAAGGGTCACAATTAAAGGGTGATGGTTTCAACCAATATGCTTTAGTATCATTAGCAAAAGAGTATATTTCTATTTTGTTCAATGGTTAAGACAGACTGTTATCAACACAGTGCAGTAAGGAATGTTGAATTTAACTTATTGCAACCCTTTATTTCTTGCCTATACAGATCATATCTCAGTTAATTCTTGATGCTGTATTACGGTAGGTGATACTCAGATGCTAATGTCTATTTGAAATCAGACCGAAAGACATCAGACACATTTAGAAAAAATTCAGCGTTCTGTAATGTTAGTTGTCAAGTGTACAGCACCCAGTAGTGCAACGTTTTGCAAGAGATATTTCTTGCTTGTATTCTAAATCGATGAACAGTAATATTATTTTTGTTCCTGCTGTACCCTTGTTAAATGGAGAGATAGATATACCCAACAGTATTGTTTACGAATGGAGCAGAAGGGAGAAAATGCTGAGTGACTGAAAACTAAGCTATGTGATGTTGTTTCCATCTTGTTAGATGACAAGTACTATCGGATAGATAGAATAAAACTGTTGTGACAACTTTCACGGCATCCTAAATGAATCTTGCCGAAGTGAGCGCAAATATATCCTTCCCGTCTACAACGCATCCTGAGCTCACCCTAAGGCACCTCACTACTCCGGTTTCTCCGCCGCCAGATTCGTCCCAGCCCATTCCCGGATCTCTCAGCCTCCGAGAGCCGGCTTCAGTCGCTCATACCAGTTTGAGTCCGGATTTCAGAAATGCTTCGCAGCAAAGACTTCAAAGTAAATGTTTTTTTACGTGGTTTATAAGAACACGCGATTTATGTGCCATGTAATTTCTTCAGTTGCAACGAGATCAGAGGTCGCAAGAGTCGCTAAGGGACGACTTCGAGCCTATACAAGCGCTGTCGACTTTCATATTCTCCCCCCGTTGCGCAACAAACCGTCTAACAGACAACGTATTCAGACCAGAGAACTTCCTCAGATCTACATTTGTCCAGGTAAGTAAAAAGCTATCATAAGAACATACAAATAATGACGCGATTTTTCATTGCATTTTTCCTGTATTCCGCTGTTCCACTTCTCTAGCGCCGAAATATACGCGTCAGCACCAACGTTTTTCTCAGACAGCGCAAGGGTCCTTCGACAGGCGGCGGTATTATCGCGGACGACAAGACGGTGTTTGTGCGAGGAACGAAGACGGCAAAACGGTCACTATTCCAGGGCATCGTGTTTCCGAAAGCTTGGAAGGTGCTTCCAATCGACTGAAAGAGAACCGTCAACAACCGACAGAAAAATCTGATCTTGAAAAAGACTCCACGAAAGCCGTAGATGCTATAAGCCTCCGTCTAAAATCTATAGACCTCAACAAGGGCTTGGAAGCGGCTTCGGCTCAGTATGGCAACGATGCAAACCTAACAATAGCATTGTCCAGGAAGCAAGTTTGTAAACGACAGAATGTACCAGCCACTAAAGAAATGCAAGTTGTTTCATTGAGTCATTTGCCGTTACGCGAAGTGTATCTCAAACCTGAAAGCGGTTCGACTCGTGAACTTGCTTCTCGACAGCATAGAGACAAAATGATGAGGATTATGAACTGGTTAAAAGAATTGAACTACCTTAACGAGGAAGACGTAGAAAGAGGTCGCGTAGAAGTGGAGAAAACTCATTTTCAGTTGCCTGAGATCAAAGATTCGGCTTTGATTGTTTGATATTATATTTACTGCTATTGAGATTACTGTATATTACCTGTATCCCGACTTTTTTGTCATTTTTTTATTATTCTCCCTCTCGTATGTTCATATAACATCTATTGTATTGCCGAAGGCTAAGTCTCAGATGTCCTGATGAAATTTTATTAGCGGTCTAGCGATGCAATTTCCTGTAGTGAAAGTGGTATCGATAAAGCTATTGCACCGATTATGCTGAAGTAATTATTTTTTAATTATTTTAACCTCTACAGAGTTGTAGGTGTGAAGGCGCCTTTATCCTCTGCACTATTGATAATAGCCAATGAAGCTTGTGGTTTCCGGGTGCCTATAAAAAGGGAACATTACTTCCATCGCTCTACACTATTCATGATAGGACAGCCTAACAGCCTGAAACATATACGATTTTTCATTTTTTTTGTTTTACCTCCGTGCGACTAACTACCAAGTGCTTAAGTGTTTTGATTTTATTTTTATTCCGTGCGTCCACTCTCTTACCTAACTTAAAATCTTTCCGTCGAAGTATATGTATTTAAAAAGTAAAACCTGACCCATGAATTATAATTCGCGAATCTTTCCGCCTGACTAACTTCCGCTAGATGATGCTGTCGAGCATGTTTTTTTTTTAAGAAAAAGGCAACAGTCGGAGATTTAGGAAAAAAATGTGAGGCAAAGATAGTGATCCGATTCGCGGGCAATTGTTACTTAGGTTGAGGCCGAGAGAGAGAGAGCTGAGTTCGACTAAGTTGTGGTCGCTCTGTTAAAACGTACAGATGTAGAGATATCACTGTTGATTTCCCAGAGACATTCATACATGTAAAGGACGATGTTGAACATAATCCTAACATGTTATTATTTCGTGAACCGTTTGATCTCATCAGAGAGTCTTGTTTGAAGTTACAGCTTAACATGCTTGCAGGAATGTTCAGAGAACCGTGTACATTTTATATTAACAACTTTATTTATTCAGTATCTAGAATATTAAGATGATTAATGTATAAAATACCGAACTAGGACAAATATATATTGGAACTACTGTTACTTGCTTTCCTGCAACAGATGTGCACCATGTTGAATTTCTACTATGTTACCATCTGCATATTAACGCTATCTACTGTGACGTCAGCCTCAACGGACAAGGACGGCAGTGACAAACGTGGTGGAGAATTGAGGTCAACGGACCCCTGCACAGAAACAAAGAGGTTACTTCAAAATAAAGGATTCACTCAAGCTGTGCCTGACTTTGCAATCAGTGGTATGTACTACTCTGGTTTTATTGTTTGTTTTAAAACCTTACAATAACTGATTAAAATATCGTAGTTGAATTCATGGCAACTTATACTTCAAGTTAAAGTTACTATTTACTTAATGTGAAATTAGACCTGTTTCTATGAAGAAAATATGTAATATAAAATATTTTCTTTTGCTTCAAAGGGATTAACGACATTTAATATTGCAGGTGACCATCTAAGGGTCTGCAACATGCAATACACCTGTTGCACCACTGAAATGGAACTTCGTCTCAGCACACAGAGCGTAGTCGATTTCCAAAACAAGGTATCGGAGAAAAGCAGTTCCGTTGACAGTGATTTTGAAGAGAAATTCAGGAAATTCGATGGTACGTAAAAAACCCTTCATGTTATCAGAATAACATAAACATGTAGTTTAGTATTGCTAGGGAAACCCTGTAATTTTCTACTTACTATACTCATGGATGCCGGATGGGTGTATGCCTCTTAAAATCGATGTTTTTTTAGGCAGCTACCTAGTAATTTAGCTCATTTAATTCAGTTCATCCTTAACTTCCTATTTTGATTTAGTATTTGTGTAGGTTATATTGGGGTTCTGTTCTCCATTGTAATGTCTACATTCATGGATCACGGTCTCGTGTTTTATTGGAGCATGAAAAAGTAGATTTAGGGTTTTGAATAGTGTATACAGTAATAGTAAATTCTCCTACCTGAATAATAAAAGAGTAATAGTATTAATTTTCTATACTATTTGTATATTTGGCAGCATAAGTACATCTTTTTTATCCAATGGCATCATCATTGTTTACTCTTTGTTGCTATTGTGGTGGTAGGATATTGGTAATTGCAATAATCCCATTAATTGATTCAATAAGGAAGTCATTCAAATAATTGAAGGAATTAGGACAACATGCTTTATTCCTGTAACCAAATATTATCATATAGCTGTCACAAACCTTTGTTAAGCATTCTTGTTAAAATTGACTTGATTAGGTCTTTGTAATGTTAGAAATGTTTCTGATGACTTAATTATGGAATTAGGTCGGTCCGGCCTTTCATCTTTCCCTCAGATATTGTTACATTTTCCATTTTTGTCTTGTTTTTGGCATAATCCATTCTCTACTGAATTTATACTTGATTTGGGTGAACTGATAGAAGGAGATACATTTTTATGGTGTATATATCCTTCACTATACCTACAGAACCTATTCAGCATATACGGTATTCAATGGATAATTAGGCTAGGGAGACCAAACTCTGTCTATGTGTGATTTGTCGAAATGTTAACCAATGAACGTTCTCGATCATTAATACAACCTCTTGAAGTTAATTAAATCATCATTGGCATCGTCTGTACTTCCTCTTAATTAAATGAGATTGTAAAATACATGGTACAGGTAATTATTGTCTCATAGAATAGCCGGGAGTAGTAGTTAGATGATTATCATTCCTGAATAAGTTTAAATTCATTACTTTTGTTATTGTCAAGTTGAATAACATCTTTTTAAAATAGCGGTTGGGATTGCTATTCGCCCAGAGCCGGACATAAACATATGCTACTACTTGGGGCCCTAATTTTGTTAAGGATTGTTCGAAAGTTTATTTATTTTCAAATATCAAATCCTCTAGCACCCCTCTGTGATGTGACTGAAAGAATATGGTATGAGAACCCGGATAATATAGCATCCTATTTATCTTTTTATTGAGTAGTGTTGGAACATATAATGTTACTTCTTGAATTTAGAGCTGTGTCATAGTTTGTTTTTTTCGGTTCATTCAGGTACAAATATGGTATCATTCCTTTAGCTTCGAGTTTTTCCATTCATGAACAACTTGTTGAATTGAGACTCGGTCATATATATATCGCATTTCTTTAATTCAGTCGCATTGTTTATGGTTTTCGGATCCGGACTGCAGTTTCAAGGTATTCTCGTAAATGAAAACCCGACCCAGCATGAATGGATAGATTCACGCAAGCTTGAGTATACGATGAATACTTCCGCCCTTTCGTCACGCCGTTCGATCTGCGTAGCTCGTTCACTAGTTTAACCTGTATATCGCTCGTAACTCGGCGCTGCTGTTAATACCAGTACAAATACCAGCAAATCCCTTTAGCTTGAAGTTTTGAAAGTTTGTTTGAAAAATGTATGAAACTTGATGTAGTCGCTGGATTCAGCCTCTTGAGTTTTCGCGCGATAATTTATTATACGTTCGCAAATTGTTATCCATGCTTAGCATAATTTTGAATAATGGTTTTCATTTTTTATCCATATAAGGATTACGTAAATTCCAGCGATTGTATTTAAATAGCCATTTATGGTTTGAAATACTGTTCTTAATGCGTTTATTTTAATCTTGAGATAATTTTGAATTGTGGGCTGGAAACTATCGTATGATAAGGGTTGTTCCATAACCGCCTAATCTTGCCGACCCCGTGACCTATTACAAATATTTTCTTCTTCGTTACGACGAAGCAAAAGAGATTTTATCAAAATCTGTGACGTATTTTAAGCAAATAGTTTATCTATCTTGTCAGTCACCTTGTAGTGTTTTTTTCTCTTGATTTCGCTTTAAGATAAGGCGTTGACTCTCTTGCCACAAAGCTTGGTCTTTGTTTTGCTCGCGAATAAAAATGGAATCGCTCATTCAGCGTCGAAGGGCTTCGGCTAAGATAAACATTTGTTATCTATCAATAAATCAACTATTGGCCCAACAGTAGAATCGACAAACACTGAATTTATATGGTGTACTGTGAACGAGCTTGACCAGTGTTTTCCGTTGACCGTCTCTCGAAGATCGAACAGTAGATCGTAAATTAAATTTTAATTACGGATGTAATCTCCAGCTGAGCCCGTGCTATTCAGTTTTTCTATTGCAACCTAAGAAGATAATTGTTAAATAAGTGAAAGGAAATTATCTCCAATGTCTTCTCATATTATTTTTCCCTATTTTTATTAAGAATAACGGGTATCAATCGAAACGCTAAGAACTTTTAAAATATTTTTCTGACAACTTCCAAAGCTGTTCAAACAAGCGCTAGCCTAACGAAGGTTAAACCAACCATTACACGCGGTGTCCACTACTGTTAGATGTCCATCACGGAACGCTTAGCTTCCCTTGCTTGTTTTGCTTTGTTTGTGAAGGATTATGAGATAACCGAACCACAGTAATTAGGAACCGTGCTCGAAATCACTCTAACGATATGGATATTTTATTCTCTGTAACACCCTGGTTACGTGAGAAAGAAATTTGTAAGTGTGTGAAATCGTTGAACAGTTGCATTGGTTGTTCATTGTATTCTGTGGCATACATATTCTTTAATGCCTAGTTGCATATTATTTGTACGATTTTACGACAATAATGGAAACTAGACCAGGCCATTGTGACCTAATTTATCAAAAGCTCAGCGTCAATTTTCAAACGAAAACATCACGATAGGTAAAAAACAAGTCAACCGAACCTTGTCGAAAATTGTCATGCCTCGTGGCAAGCCACTCATCTCGATTCCAATAAAACTCTATTCTACTTGTGTGGGTGTCACCAAATTCCTTCACTGGTAATGCATAGTGGGGTTAGAGGGATCGTTTCGCCGACTGACTAAGCAATTAACAATGTCGATCTTTTGTTTTTACATAATTAACTCCTGACCTCCAGAACACGATGTATCCGTGTAGGTTAAAAAGTTGTCAGCATAAACTTGTCCAACATTCTATTTGGCTTTGTATTTTTGATATAGTGTAGAACGAATCCTAGCCAGTTTTAACGTTGGTACCTAAATGATTTGACGTGGGGTGCGCCTCTTATGTTGCAACTCAAAAATTTGGATGTGTGTACAATAGGTCTACACGCGACATGCGACAAAATACTTGTAGATTGAAGCAGCCAATGCTTGATATCTTCATGGCGCGTGCCATTTTATGTTACTCGTTTCCCCACTGGGATCGGCCGTTTCTATTTTAGCTTTGATCTTGATGAGTGTCAATTGCGTCTTTGATGGCAGACGACCGAACGTTTAGAGACGATTCCGTTCAACTCGAGATTTAAGTTCACCTTGCGAAGTCATTGATCCCTTCACCGAGGTGCCGTAATTTTCCAACCAATAGGATATGTGATACTTTGTGTTCAGTAGAAGGAAGAATGACGTCACCTAAATTACAGTACTACGATATGTTGTTTAGTTATTTAGAAAGATCAAGTAAAATGTGACTATTTTTACCTCCATTCTCATCCCTTTCTCAGTTCCATACCTTATGCAAAATTCCGATTATTCTACTTACCTGTGATACGTCTTATCTATAATTCATCTCAGCTGTTACAAATGTAGCTTTAAGAAATAGCGCCTTACCACACCACCTTGTCCCTAATGTGTTTCGTGTAATAAGTTACCCACTTTATAGCCGTCTCTTTCTTATCCCCGGTATTCGTATTGGCGCCAGCGCAATCGTTAATGGGAAAGCGTTACTTTTCAACCAGATAATAGGAAGCATATATATATATAAGCATAACACGAAACGGCCCATTTGATTTCACTCGTTCAAAATACAATACGTTGATGCAATCCGTCATATTGTACAAAAGACTTTACATTCTTCATAAGATTAAAATGATACTTCAGGTCAATCTATGTGACCCGCAATGTTGCGTTTCAAAAAGTTCCTTTAGCGATTACGTTAAGACCGTCTTTTGTTTGATTTCGTTACAATTTTAAGTAGCTCTTACTTTCAATGTACGGACGCTTGAGGCAATTTTAATGAACAGCTTAACTGAGTGTCGGACACCGAAGTTATTGTTTGCCAAATGAAACGTATTGAGCTACGGTTGTTTTCGGCCAAGTGCATCGAATTTTTTATGAAGACGTGCATAGATGGGTTAACTTCTTTAATTCTGTTGATGACCAAATATATGCTGTTTTAATCCGACGTTAATGGGAAGTTAACTCCTTGACCAAAGGGAATTTGAGAAACAGTACTTATATTTTGGAAAACTTGTTCAATAGACATTTTAGGAAAAGGAATTTCATGAAAAAATAACCAAGTTAGTTTTTATATCACATTAGCTTTTGTATGTAGTGTCATAAAAAGTCATCCATCCTCTAAATAAACAATAGCTTTCAGTAGTTGTGGAAAAACAATGATGAAATTGTTGTTTTTACCTCCCCCTGTGTATGCAGACGCAAGTCTGCCGCATAATTAACCCTTTCAAGGCTTACTTGACTTAGCTTAATTTAAACGAAAACCTACTTAAAATGCTGAATGATTTCTCAATAAATTTGAGCAGTCCGTTTACTTAACTTTGTTTGAAATTTCTAAGTTTTAAAACCCACCTCTACGTTTGATTCACGTCTTACTTTGGTAGTATCGCATCATCAGTTTGCTCAATTAAACGAGTTATGTCCATATAGATCCAGTATCCTACTATTGTAAGTGTAAGTTGAGTGAAATTTAGGGGATGGGACTTGGAGATCGCTGATGCGTCAACAGTCTTCCGTCAATTGATTTGAAGTCTTCCTTTTTACTCGCATTAACGCACTTCAGACGCCCGCCTTATCCAGCAACCCACGCGTATGGCGGGTCTACACTGACGATAATTTATTTAAATATTTGCCCATACAATCAATCATAAAAAACCATTGTGTTGACTTTTCTCTGTTTACGTTTACCTTGCAATCATTTTTGGAAACTGTTTCTTGGAAATGTAAAGATACACATTCAATTTCGTTTACATTAGAACAACCATTTTTGTCATCGCAAAATAATCATTATCATTCCCTTATGACAGACTGAATGCAAGGACACGTGTATGATTGCTAATTGTCATGTAAATAATTTCCCGCCTTTTTACAAATGATGAAAGATCTTTCTTACTAAATC
Source organism: Halocynthia aurantium (assembly GCA_013436065.1). NCBI lineage: Eukaryota > Metazoa > Chordata > Ascidiacea > Stolidobranchia > Pyuridae > Halocynthia > Halocynthia aurantium. The sequence goes on along the minus strand of QXVX01002017.1, from coordinate 19,588 downwards.
GGCTCGGTTTATGTGAGATTCGCGGAAAAATACAATTCGCGTTCTTTATTCTTTCCGCTTGTGAATAGGACGAAGCTTTTTCAAGACGTAAATCGATACTAGGTTGTAAAAGGGTAATGTTGTAACCGCTAATCGTCTCACATTTTAGTGGTCTAAATTTTACGTCATCATCTCGCAGATGATTTATTCTCTTTCCCAATAATGACACCAACCTTTGGAAGTTTTTATTGGAATATAAATAAACTGGTGTGCAACAAGGTTACTGACACTTAGGCTATGTTAATTTATTTACTGACAACGGAACATGTTTAGGCTGTGCTGTTGTTCAAACATGGTGTGATTCGTTGTTTTCACAATGTCTCAAGGAAATCAATCAAATATTTCTGTGTTGGCTGTGGTTATAGGCTATACCTACCAGAAAAAAAAGTACTTTTTATGGTATATGGGGAATACAGTATTTTTATTCCCATAAGATGACTCACAAGATGTAATTGAGCATGATGAATATGTAGAACTTACAGTAAGTTGATGGAAATTTTATTTTGGCAGATGGAGCCCCCAGGTATTGTTTTACTCTTGAAAAATATTTAAATGCCTTACAGTAGGAGTGTATTCATTCGAATTCTTCATCTCTATCATATTTACATACCTCACACAAAGAATCTTGTGATGGATTCAAGCCAACTGCACATCAACAACCTTTTAATATTTTCAACTTGGAACATACCCATGCTGGTAAAACCAGTATCAATGTAATACAGCACTTGTCTCCGGGCTTGTCTATAGACAATAGAGTTGAAAAATTGTGACATTATCAGAACGTTATCGTCGAGGCAGGTATCCAGTTACCTAATAGACTTGGGTTCCAGTGGTAAATGCTTCTATGTTTACCAAACATTACCCACTCCGCCTTGTTTCTCACGGCTGGTTTGTTTTTGAAGAACTCCAACCAAAACATTTTTTGCCTGTTTGCTTGTGTTCTGTTTGCTAAATCTGGCGGGTACTTTATTACTTCACTCCGCTCCCAAATGAACTATTTGTTGGATGGCTAACTTTTGAAATTCGATCTTCGGACTTGGAAACAGCTCATGAACATTTTCACCGAATTTTATTTCGTTGATCAATTTTGTGGCAAAGTTGTCACATCATATCCCTTATCGAATGTCTTTTCAATCACGATCGAGGCATAACGTAAGTAACGTATTAGAGGTCGAATAACCACATTTGCAAATGTAATTTTAGAACAATTTTCGTGAGTCTAAGTAAATTGACGCCTTCTTGTTGAAGATTCGATCCACGATACGTTCCTATTACCCTTATATAGAATCGAGGTAGAAAAACACACAGCAAGGAAAAACATTGATAAATTTAAAATAAATGAATTTATTATCACACAATCGTTTTGTGACAAATTTATGATAAGCATAACATGAATTTACTTAAGACTTAAGACTACCTGTGTAGTAAAAGTTATGTTATTGTTTTATTAATGTTTTATAAAGACAGAAAATAATTTAGTAATCAATTGTTCGGGGAGTTGTTTGGGAAATACGTATTACTCCATTTTGTTTACTTTTTCCATTATTTTTGTGTCTTAATAAAATGATTGATAATAATGGTGAATAATAGAACACTTTTATTTCCCAGCATTAAATAGAGTATCCCTTTATTCTGTCAAGCATGAAGCCACAGAACAGAAAAAATCATGAACAACAAATCCTGTTAATATTTAAACACTGACGTTATACGTATATGATAGATACAGGTGCAGAATATAACCATACATAAACACTACTTCTATTGTTTGAATTGAAAATATAATATTATGAATTGTATGGAGAGAGGATTGACTGACAGTTGTTTGATTGACAGCTCTTAAACTTGCAAACTTGACATTGTGTTGGTCTCACTTTTTGTTAGCATAAGATCTTGTCGTATCCGGGGAGTCTTTGTCTTTCGTTGAACCTTTGTCACCTTCTCTTCCGTATCTAATTTATACTTCTCCTAATCCTTCATAAAAATATGATATCACATTATTGTTGACACACCAATGAATCTTTTCATTGTGATATAGAGTATTGCAATAAAAACATAACTCGACCAGGTTATTTGAAGTAGTGTTCCCCTTGTGTCGCTGATCCTTAACGTAGACATGGTTTGTCTGAATCAGTGAGTGTGTTTGGACCACGGGGGACACAGTACCATAATATTGGGTTGACTCTGTCGAGTGTTATGAATCAACTTGATATTTCTTTTACTGAACTTTGTGGAACAATAGATCTCCTTTGTGATATTGGCATACTGTCGGATGTCTGTGGTTTACTTATGTAAGAATATTTATTGCTTCCATGCTGACATTAACCCTGTTTGAACTAGGGATCTTTTGCTGTTATGTTGCATAATGGCTGCTGTGTGTAAGACGATGTTTTCTTACTTGAACATCTCCCTGTTTCAAGGACAAATCTTAATCTGCCAGAAAGTTTTTGTTGGCTAATTATTACATACGGTTGTGTACATGATATACAAAGCAAACGACCGTATCTACTTGAGATGAGTACCATTGATAACGATGCATGATTTTTTTTCTACAAGCGGCATGTGAACTTTGTTGTTGGTGCAGTATGTACCTTTGTTCGTTGACCCCACAGCAATCAATTGTGTGATTTTTTTGTTAAGTGTATTCAAAGAAATAATTAATCAGATACATTTTATGATCTTGTTCAAAACAACGTGGTTCGTTTGATGTCGTGATAATTGCAAAATTATTTCTGTAACATATTAGCTGTTTATATTTGATGTGGGTTATTGTAATCAGCGTAGTTCAGCTATAGATAAAAAGGAGCCATTACTCATGGGATAAGTGTCTCTGTATACTTCTTCTATTTATCCTGTAACTTCAAGGTACGATAACCACTGTTCATAGAAAGGATACAATATTCTAGTTCACTAATAATTGTTCAACAATATAAATAGGAATCTATAAATTGATGTCACTAGTAGTCACATGTATGTTTATAATAGATATATAGGACATTCATAATTCTGTTTAGATTGCCAGAAAATCTAGTGTGAAAAAGATCATCCACTTACTATTTAAATACTTTTAAGCTTTTACTCCAAACGGCATAACAATACAACAGTGTAGAACCATATATACCTGTATTTTTTAAAAGATTTCTAAGCAGATCACCTATAAAGAAGTGAGGTAATGGTTTACTGTGTTTACAAGGTGTCACTTTCTCGACCGGGTTGTAACACGGCGGTCTTGTTACATATAATGTTATGAGGCCATTGTACTATGAATGTTTGATAGGCACAAATCACAATGTAAGCAAAAAAAAGAAACTCTGGTAATTAATTAACACAAAGAAATCATTGACACAGGGGACATTTTCCCAGGTTGATGTGCCTCCATAGAACTGCCTACCAGTTACCATCTTACAGATTGAAGTTTCAAAAATGTGACTTACTGTAATAATTATAAGCTTGCATTTTTGCTTAACTATACAATTTTTTTTAGTTTTCTTCAAAGACATCATCGAAGACTCCAAAAGCTCCCTGCATGTGCTTTTCAATAAGACATACGGAACATTGTATGAGGAAAATTCTGTGATTTTCATGAACCTTTTCGAGAGTTTTAAATTGTACTACAGGTGACTCGAATAGATCTTTAATATAATGCTTTTTAAAGTAACCGTAAACAACCATCAACAGCATTAGTGACTAATGAATGCAGTTGAAATAATCTAAATTGAAATTTCTTTATTATGTCAGCGGTAACCTCATCGACATAGATGAAATTTTCGACGGCTTCTTCACAACGGTTATGCAGGAGGTGTTCAAGCTCCTCAATCCGAGCTTCGATATTTCTGAAGATTACTTGCAGTGTATTGCTGACAATATTAATATCATTCAACCATTCAAGGATTTTCCACAGAAGCTTTCGAATCAGGTAGAATATGTAAATATATTATCATTAGTTTGATGAAATATTTGGCTCCAAATGTGTTAGAAATCTATTCTAATAAATTGATCATTGCTTACTATTTCCAGTTCAATACTATGTAAAAGGTTTTGGCATCAATCATTTTACCATCAGGCTAAAATACATGATTTTCACTTCGCTTCACAAGTACTTTGTCACTTCACTTTTTGTGCTAAGACAACGGTCAATAAACAAACAAATCAATGTTCTGAGACTGTCAACAAATGATTATTTCATTGTTTGCTTTGGTCTTCGAAAACATCTGCCTTAGTAGATGATTAACTCGCGTTAAGTGCTATTTCTTCTCATCGATTGTATCCATTCGTGAGACTTTAAATCGTGGAATAGGATTCTGGATTGCTCACTGTGACAACAAGAATGCTACCTAGTGACCTAGTTTTTCAGTTCATTGAAATATTTGTCATTCGTGATCCATATCTCTCATTCCCCCTTAATCTATATACGCTGTACATCTGTCAGCTCCCTTCAATGCAAATTTACTAACTGGTTTCTTTCTAAAATTCAAATTTAATTGTAATACCTTAGGTAGAAACGGAATACCAAAAAAGCTGCATGTCCATGAACGTTTCCGGGAATCAGAAATATATTAAAATAAATACTTTCAATAGTTTTCTTGTTTCATATTGTGATTAACAAATTTATATCTATTCAATATTTATTTCATAACGTTGCCAGGTTCGGAGAGCATTCATTGCCGCTAGGACATTAGTCCGAGGACTGGAAACAGGAAGACAAGTTGTAAAAGATGTTTCTAAAGTAAGCTTGCTCATTTTTAGTATTTCCATATCAACCCCACTCACTAATTCACTTGACCATTTCAATTTCCATTTATAAATTTAAACCGTTCTAATTCCAAGTTTCCTATTTCAAATTTATCAAATCTAGATCTACCCTACCACTGAATGTGCCAAGGCTCTTATGAAGATGTCCTATTGCTCCAACTGCCATGGCTACGGCGTTGCAAAGCCATGTCACAACTTATGTCTCAATGTAATGAATGGCTGTCTCAGCAATCTTGGTGACATTAATGGCATTTGGAATAAGTATATTGGTAAGACTGTATTTTTTTACCTCCCACCCTTGACAAGTTATTATCAAGGGATTATCATCTACTTACCTTATTTGTTTGATACTGTATTTGCTAATTATGACACCTGTGCATACATCATTAATGTCAGGTCTGTCTGTGACCCATTCTGTTAGTTTACTTACAATATTTTTTATTTCGATCTTCGACCTTTGCCAATAACACAAAGCAATTTCCAATTATTGCACTTCTTCAAACAAATCTTCCAACTTGGAGAGCGAGCCGCACCTTCGTCACTAATCCACTCGTATCTTTGTAATCTTAAACAAGATCTCCAGATCGTCATTAGAAAAGCAGTCAAGGCATGTTAAAATGTTATTAATGAACCATGCAATGGAAAGTAAAGTTGTACTTAACCTCCCTAAGTGAAAATTTGGATCCTTTCACATGTTTACAAGTACTTGAGTTTCAGAATAGCGGTAATATAGAAATAAGTTGTTTTTGCGATGCTGTGTTGAAAACTATATATCTCCAATCTGGATCCCGATTTAATTTCTTAAGTCACAGAGAATTGAAAACAAAAGACCAGCTTCAACATAACTACAATATATAATCTTGCATAACTTTATTTGTAAAAAAGAATCTATACACATGCACTGGTAAGCTGAACCTATCCAGGAGTCAAATGCCCTTATAAGGAATTGAAAGTGTCCTATAATGTGAGGTTTTTACCAAAAAATTACGATGTAGCAAACGTCAAAGCTCTTACGCAAGGAAAAAAAAAATTCAATAAACATGGATCAAAACACTAGAAAATTGTTAATAAACTTTGTTTACACTTACCAAGAGCTGTGGTACTTCCATTCCTTATCGGCATTATAGTTCGAGCGTATCAAACCAAGTTTTAATTTTCTTATGCCACGGAGCATTGAAAAGAAAGAACCACTTTAACGTAAGACTACCATATAGAGAAATTGTTGAAGTTAAGGGCTTTTAACAACAAACAATGACATCTTTCTTTTGTCTGTTCCGAGTGATAGGGTTTGTACGTAAACCAGGACACCGCTGACAGTGAGGCGCACCGCAAATATTAGGGTTTCGAGACTTCATTTTGAATTAGGCAGTTTATTATGGAAAGGCAATTTGTGACTGAAATCCAACTGCAGTTAAATTGCTTGTTGCCTTATAGTTGGTGTAAGAAGGGTTCTTAACAGCGCTACATGACATAATATCCATTGTTACATGTGTTATTTCCTTACATACAATCAAAATTTGTGTGTGTGTGCTAGGGTTATTTTTTTAAAGCCACGAATTATAGCTTGTACTGCATTTCCCATCTGATCATCCTCACTAATTTCTATGTCAACATTCTGTATCAACAGCAATTTCGGTAACTTAGCTTTGTGAGATATTGTGTAATAAACAAATCACCTTTCCATAATTGAGTGGGGGATTATTTCGGTACTAGAACTTGAGAAAATGTAATTTGGCTTTGTTCTCTCAGGTTCAAGACCTCCCACTAATTGGCAATTAACATTTTATCAGTAACTTTTCAAAGACTTATCTTTCAAGACAAGATGTAGTAGTATCCACTTGTTAGATTCACCCTTTAACCTCCTGACAATAGCTGTTAAAAGTAAAGGACTTTTTGAACTGCCTTGATAAATTAATTTGTATGTTATCGAGTTTCTCAATAACACTTCATTTCAAAATTAGATTTTTATTGACTTTACCTTTAAAGGCAAAATATTTTCTTCAGCTCAAAATATCTTTGTTGGGAACACTATGTTCTCATTATGTTGTCATACTTTGTTATTGGGCTTGTCTTTAGACTATGAAATGGTTTCCTATGCTCTGTCTCAAGGATCTCTTCTCTAGTATTTGTTCTGTTTATATTGAGATATATATGTGTGGGTTATGGAAATTTGCTCAGGCTGATTTGTTTTGGCTCTGTCACTGAAGTATTAGAAACTAGAAATGAAACTAGTCCACCTGTATGCAGTAATAATATCTCTACCCCAAATTCCATCAATAGTCAATCTGCACCCACTCAAGTCCCGTGTAATGAATGTTAACCTAGTTCAAGTTACATCCCACTTTTGGATATGTTCTTGAGTACCTGCTTAATTAAATATCATTCATATTTTTCTAGATTTTCATGTTTTTATCTCTTCTATTTTTGTTTTAGAATACATGACACTGCTTCTGGATAGACTTGAAGGTCCGTTCAACATCGAATCTGTCTTGGATCCGATCGACGTTAAGATATCGGAGGCAATTATGACATTGCAAGATAATTGGGATGATATAGCCGACACGGTAAGTATTCTACTTGTCCATAGTTTTATTTTATAAAAGGATTTCATCCCTGAGTATTAGTGTGTTAGAAAAGTTTACTCGCAAAAAGACATTCGGGATTAGTTCGGTAATTAATTAATTACGGGTGTTTGAATGGGGGGTGGGAATCTGCAGACCCTTGACATGAGAGTTTTAGCCTCACTGAAGGCAGAGAAATATCCAGTATCCAATCGCATGTGACATAGTTTGATGTTACATATATATATAGTTTGCATGTTGCTTAATATATGAAAAGTTATCTCATTGTTTTACAGGTAGTCGATGAGTGCGGTGACTTGGACAAGAAATCAAGCTCTGTTCCACTAGATTTTAGTCACTTTAACTTCAATGGTGGTTTCTCAAATTCGAATGGTCAGAATAATGGTTTGATGAAGGATCCTGCGGGAAGCAATTTACCCAAGCAGTCTGTTCCGGTTCCCCTTGATTTAAGCCAGTATAACTTCAACATCAACTTTAATTCTAACGGTGATGATGATGATGATGAAGATGACGATGATTTGATGGAAGATCTTACAGGTGAGAAATTAAAGATGCTAAATTAATTAATAATAATAAAGAATGAGATTCCAAAATCGGAAAGTAATTTGAATGCTGACCAGTAGTAAGTTTCCTTATCAAATATAATTCGATGATAACATCACAAAAATGCTTCCAGGAATCTCCAACATTGACTTCTCATCTCTGCTCGAAGACTTACCTACAGCAGATGATGATCTTCCCGGACATTCTTCCATTAGCAAGAGATCCATAGACGAAGAAATGGATGGAGATGTGGAGATGGAAAGTAAGAATAAGAAGAAAAACAAAAGAGATAGAAAGAGAAAAAGAAGAGCGAGAAAACGAAGAGGACGATTGTATTCAGTGAAAAAGAGAACTAAACCTTCGTATTTTGGCAGACGCGACAGGTAAATGATTACAATTGTACTGCTTGCAATAACATATTTCAAACCTATTATTATTTTATGAAGGCGAAAAAGTTCTACGAGTTCCAAAGCCGTTCCTAAGAGTGGTCTTTCTTCTCTCATTATTGACATGAGAAAGATGGTTTCGGAAACAAAAAACTTCTGGAAAAATCTTACTACCCAAGTGTGCAAGAATGAATCAGAGCAAGATGAAAATACGGATTGTTGGAATGGGGTAACCATGGGAAGGTGAGTCACAATGTCTTCATCCATGTCTGTCATTCATAATCTAATTATAAAATTACATTGTGGTTTATTTTACTATATTGAAATATTATATATAAGTCAGATTCTGTCCGTCACATGGGCTCTAAAATTTATATACCACCACCCTTTCCTGCGGTGCCATACACTTCGGAAGGATATACTATAAGAATTTAGTTGTGGATTTAATTTGATGTTATCATGTTGGATGAGCTTGGATCTTTTCAAGAATTAACTAAACATTTCAACTAACCATTCTCAATCCATGCCACATACATGCATACAATTTTCTTTTCAATTATGTATTTTCTGTCACTGTAGGTACAACTCTCTAGTTGTTGGGGATGGTTTGCAGAATCAAGCTTCCAATCCGGAGGTCAAAGTCAATGTTACCAAACCTCCAGGCATATTAATCCGACAGCAGATTGCAATTTTGCAAGAAATAACATCTAAACTAAAGCATGCTTATCAAGGAATTGAACCTGCCCTAGTAGATGAAGGTGAGTGCTATAACGGTCGAGTACATAGAACTATATTCACATTCAAATACATATCTGGAGGAAGAACAGTTTACTTAACTCAGTACAGTCTACACGTCTCCTAACTCAATTAGGAATTCATATAGTAAATGTAAATATACTTGAAGTGTATGAATTTTTATCAGATTATGGTAAATATTTTCATCTTCCAGAGACAACTACGATCTACGATCCTCCCGTCGATATGGAAGCTTCCTCTGAAGGTTCTGCTGAAGAGGAAACTTCCAATAAGGAGACAACTGAAATTGCCTTTGGAAACATTGGTGACGGAGAACAGACAGTCGAAGACCTGGAATCTTGGCAGATAAAGCTTGTGGAACAAGTATTAGGAAGACGCATCACTGCCGGAACCAAACTCGTAGATCTTCAGAAAGAACTCGCTCAACAACCGAATTTCGGACCAGACAGCAAGATTGTCGGTGAGGATGACGACGACATAGTTCCACCTCCTCCTCTAGGATCCACAGATATGCCATTTGAGATACCGAGTAAGGAAGACTACACAATCGGAGATCTTGAACCAGAACAAATCAAATTGATAGAGCAGCTTTTAGGAGAAAAATTACCCTTGGACACTAAGCTTGTGGAGATTCAGGGAAGGCTTGCCCAGCACCCACTTCTGGGGAAAGATACAATGCCCAACCTACCCGCTTTGCCCGACTTTTCTAATTTAGAAGACCACACCATCGCAGCACTAACTTCTGAACAAGTCCAGGCATTAGAATTGGCACTGGGTGAATCCTTTCCACCGGAAACCAAACTCAGTTACATTAAAGAAAAACTGATGAAAAATCAGCTTATTTTAGGTGACAACCTCGGGCCTAATCTTAAGTTCAAGGACCTCAACGATACTATCACCAAACTTGTGGACATCCATACAGGACTGCCCACATATTCAGATCTGAAGGAGATCCTAGTGAGTTTAAAACGAGCTGATGAAGATGAAAGCCTTACTTTGGAAGACCTGACTCCGGACCAGGTGAAAACGATGGAGCGGATCCTGGGACCAATAAAACCAGGAACGAAGCTGACCGAGGTGAGGAAAAGATTTAACAAGATGATGAGGATGGGAGAGAAACAAGACGAGCACGAGGACAAAGATAGGGGTAAAAAACACAGGAGGAAGGACAAAGGATCGAGGGGTCACAAGAAGAACAGAAACAAAAAAACGAAAGACGAAATATTGTTTAAAGATTTGCCAAAGATCAGGCAGCGAGAGGTAGAAGAGACTCTTGGCGTTACAGTGTCACCAGAAACCAAAATGGAAGAAGTTCGTTCCATGTTGGAAGAGTTTAATAAAAAGGTAGAAAGCACGACGGCGCCAGGTGGAGGAGCATCAGGCCTCTCTTCTACACTTCCCTTAACTCTCTTGTTATTGGTTTGCGCCTTTCGGATAAACTTTCGAAATAATTTGTAATTCGTGAGTTCATGTCATCAGAATGTGAACTACATTTCATATAGCACACAATGCAAGTAGTATTAAGTTACTACTCTTTCAAGTAACAGCATTGTATTGTAGCAATTGATGGGTTGATTGTCAGTCTAGCAGCCCTACGAGAATGTTCGGGTTTGGTACGAGATAGTTGCAGAGTATCAATGATACAAATTGGGTGTCTGATTTTGATGCTGGCATCCATATGCAGATACATTTAACAAGCTATATCTTTCAGTAACATGAAATGTGGGCAGTCGGTAAAGAATCTATACACATGGTGATATTCATATTTCACTCTGACATTTTCCAGTCTCAGATATTGGTATATCTCAGTCCAGCTCCTAATTCATCAAAATGTTTCAACAACCAATTCAAAAACGTTGTTAAGAATTATGTGAATAGCATATTATGGTTGGTTGCGTTGACCCTTATCACAAAATGAAAATTTTATATGATCAATTTTAATGATGATGTATGCCTGCATTTCGTTCCGCAACTTTGCGTGGTCCAGTGCCTTGACCTTCCTTTTACAAGAATTTGTTTATTTCAAGATTTTAAACTTTCTTTTCATCTTATGTGCCTTCCGTATTCATGCCTATTACAATTCTGTATTATCTTCAGTTGTCAATTTTCAACAAAGTGCCATTTCTGTATACTTTGCCAGCCTTAGTAGTAGTTATTTCTACTTTCTATACTCCACCATTTGGCTTTTACCATTTCTTTAGGATTGTATTTATCTACTTGAAAACATTGTGCCTTTCTGCATCACGTGTCAGAAAGGCTTTTTAATTTTATTATTAATTATTTTTCTCTTTTTTCTACGTAAAGTCGTCATATGCTTTTGACTTTGATTATTTTTATATCTGCCTTCATTTATGTGACCTCAGCTTTGATCTGGTAAGATGTTCAGAAGTGTTTTACCATGCGTTTTCTCAAACGCTCAAATGAACTTTTATTCAAATTTTAACTTTTAATATGTAAATATCCCTTTATTTTACTTTTTTCTTAACTCCAATCAAGTCGAATTGGTTCACATATTCAACTACCTTGCCAGAGCAGCATAGTGTATTTGTACTTGTACCTCCTCCTTATCTGATCAGAGTGAAATGTTTCTGTTTACTCCTCCCAAATACTCTCTACTATACGTGATTCAAAATCGGTTGAACCAGATAATTTTTATTAGACTTTTTATGCTTTAAATCAAATGTTTCTTTTCATAGAGGTTGATTATATTTAGACTTTTCAATGTCGACTTCTAAATATCTTCCGATCCCTCCTAAACACTTAATTATGTTCGTATTTCAGTATTTTCATTAATAGAGACGAATTTTTTACGTCACAGCCATATTTTCAGTCAAGTCAAGTTCTGCAGAGAAGCCACATCAGGATATAACATCGAACATCGACATCTTTTATTTATACTATTTAGCTTGCAGTACTCTTATTTCAGTGAAAAGACTAAGAGGGATGAGAGGAGACGTTTTTGATGAGATTTTTTTTCAGAAAGCAGTGTTTATAATATTATTCTACTTTTAATGGAAGCCGATAATGAAGCAATATCAAAATTAGCACAAGATTGAGACTAGTGAGATTACTGCTGGTTACGAATCATCTCGTGCAAACTTATCCATCTCTGTGGAATGCATAGCATCAACGCAATGTAATCGTACAAGGCCTGACTGGTTGGCAGAGGCGATCCATGTGTGACTCCTAAAATTGGGGTTCCACCGTACTTTGGTCACAGACTGTACCAAGGGCTTGTTGCTGATGGTAGGTGGATAGCCTTCATAACTCCTGTGAATTTATCAGTTTTGTTATTTGAATTTGTACAGATATCTCTCTTGTATGTTGGTTGTAATCTGTTTATATTATTTACAGCTTTCCTTCATATTTTAGGTAACAAATCTCACCTGACATCAGTACAGCACTTTTTCTTCTCGCATTTCTTCAGATCAGTCATATTAGTATCATGGAAAACTAAAGTGAATTCGCTGCTGTTATCTTCAGATGGAATAACCTGCTTCAGAGATCAAAAAGCACTTAGAAATATAAAGCAAAAGTAAGAAAATAGTAATATACCAATATCAAGTAAATTGAACCTTCTGTTTAGATACTTCCTTAGTTTTTATGTCGTCATGCCATCGAACATCAGTGCTGTACAGTTTGATCCGCGGCGTGAATTTCTTAGAGTGTTGATGACGATTCCAGTTACTGCAAGCATACACAACCACGAGCCCCGTCGCATCACATCCGACAAGGCAGTTCATCCAGTCCCCAGAAGAAACTGACCAGCAGGTGGACTGGCGTGACAAAAATGTGATTATTTTCAAGTTAGTATTATTGTTTCAAGTATGACAATGCCTTACTGTATGGTTAGCAGTTCTATAATAACTTGACTCGAGTTAGGGGTATCTAGTAACTTGACTCAAGAATCAAACCTGAATTGACATGGGTTAGGGGATTAAACAGGCTGTATTACAGAGGTCTACTCGCATGTAAAAATTCACTCAGTTGGTATTTTGGGATAGATGGCAATTAGCAGCTGTTGCATTAGCAAGTTCATGAAGAACAGCTATAATAAATTACTGTATTGTAAGTAATATTGAACCTTGAAGGGTATTGCTGGTGTGGGTGGCAGCCCCGAATCTAAGGCATCGATGTAATTAACTCCATGATAATATGGAACCACAAAAACTTCATCTGTCGCTGCATACAAGCCGCACCATAACTTTGGCCAACAAAGTTCAGTGATGATACTTCCTTTCCAATTAGATTCCTTTGCGAAATAGTTGACATTAAAATGAATTTTATTAAATAATATATGTGAAGTAAGCATTTCAAACACTGACATTGAGTGGTGCTTCTGGATAATTCTTGTCCCACATTCTTAAATAACGATCCATTCCACCACTTGCAAACACGTTCTCATCGAAAGGACACCATGTGATGCCCCGCACGGCTTTATTGTGAGCACGAAAACTTCGACAAGCTGTCAGGATTTTAGGTTCTGATTTTTCGAACATGAAAAATGGTGTCAAATAAAGAATACGATGGTAAAAAACACCATTCCTCACCAAATTCAGATTCCTGAGTGAAAAGTAATTGCGAAGGTTCAAACAATCTCCACAGTGCGATCAAACCACTGGAATAACCGCCGACTATCCATTTCCCACCATCTATGATGCTCCAATCAACGCATAAACATTGACCAAATACTGTATCTGCATCCTGTTTGGATCCATCCTTCTTTGTGAATGAAGCTGATGGACGAAGTATCATCGAGGGCTTAGCTCTGTTAGGATTATTATTAGATGAGGAATGGCAAAATGTATTTCGAGGGAAAACAAATGCTACCTATATATATTGTAATTTTCTTGTTGTTTATTAGAATCATTTTTGGATGCTCCCTCCGGGATTGGCAGGATGAGGACCATGCTGCTCGCACATGCAGCCGCTAGAATTCCAAGACGAGGAAAAGAATGTGAATCCTTATCTTGGTTTATATTTCCCCCGACCGGACACCATTTCAGATCCCAAATGGGACCATTGTTGTGACTCAGTCCTAATATAAGCTTTGGTGCCTGTACAGAAAGGAGGAAATATTTTTATCTACAGCCTCCATTTTGACAATGGAAATCTCTAAAATATTTTAAATAATTTTTTATTAATCCCTGGCATGTAAAACAACACAAATTCCATTGTACCAACATAATAAATGAAATTTACTTCATTTTGATGCCTGTGTATGCCGAGTTTACCGCAGTCCCACAGCTGTATGAGACCAGGTTCCGAAAAGCATGAATTCAATGCGTGAAGGTCCGTGTGTGTTGACAAGGCAAGGTACTGCCTACTTTTAGATGAACCCTGTGAGAAAGGACACCACGCCATCGCCCACACAGGTCCCGCAGCAAAAAAAGTGAGATCTTGTCTCGTATGAGAGTTGTCTGCTGGTAGAGAAGTGAATGCATTCAATCCAGGACATTCAGTGAAGACTTTCTTTTTTAAATTTTCTCGATTTATTTGAAAAGGCGGGGATAAATCTTCATGTGGTATATTAAACCACCATTCATCGACAGAAATCCTTGATTCAAAGTCTTTTTTATTAGGAAGCAAATTAGGATACACAGCTTCAAATTTTATTTCCAGTTCACTAAACTGATCACGAAGCAATGGCATCACTTCAGATAACGGTCGGTCCAGTTTTGCATACGTGCTGTGACCCCTCCATGTATAATCATTTTTACTTCCAGATGATCCTTTTTGTTTGAAATTATCAATTCTGGATATTTCTTCACTGTCATCACTTTCATATTCTTCCTCCTCCAGGTCATCTTCATTTTCTCCTGCCACAAAAGCAGTATCCTCAATAGAGGTTTCAGCGTCTCCAGTAGTTTCGGAATCTTCTTCAAAGAGCCACTTGAGGTGTCTCATGTCGGAGCGGCATCTTCTTTTGGACTGTTTATTGAATTGAAGATGGGAATCTGAAAAACAGTCATGGTTATCCAAATAAAACTATACTTCTTCTACTTTAAGGATTTACCTTGGATGTGCTCTTTCATTTCATCTGGTATCTGAAATTCATTCCCACATATCAGGCAAGTATATCTGTATTTCTTCATCTTGGGACAACTCATGGTCATGTGATATCGCAATCCTGCGACCGTCATGTATTCTCTTCCGCATTTCGGACAATGTACTTTACCTCCTGCAGGAATAGACTTCCCTATATTTGCCCAGTGCTGATAAAATTCGTCCAACCTCGTCTCGTTCTCTCGGTATAATGATGTAACGGGGGCTTCCCTGAGGGCTTTGAGCATTTCCTCCGGGTCCTCCGGTAGTTTCAAACCTGGGTCTGGATAGGTATTTGTCACAGACGGTTTTGATTCTTCGCCTTCGTTAGGTTCTGCCAGAGACACTCGTTGCGGAAGAGGATTCTTGCGGCCTTTGCGACGAGGCATTTGGTTTTCTTGGGGGATACTCAAGTGTATACGGAAGGGCTCGAGATGGGTGATGGGGTGTGATCTCTATCTTTGTGTTGTTGTAACCATAGAGAGCGCAATGACGCTAATTACACAAACAACTCGGGTTGGGATTTCCCATTGCAGTAACATGCGAATGTCAAAGGTTAAGCTTCTTCACTGCCCACTTGCGGCTGGAATATATATACTGTTATCACATTACCTGATAACCATGTACTGTACTGATGTACATCTATATATTGATTCATATTATTTACTTTTTTTCAAACTGCGTTTATGAATGCAATCAGCAATTCCGTATTCTTCCATTATTTCGAGATATAAATGTTGTAACATCAAACAAACCAATGTTGTAGCTCAGAAGGTTACATCACATAGCCAAAACTATTTGAAGCATGACGATCTCATACCACGTGATCTTCAGTAGATAAAGCATTGCTGCGTAAACGTGCTGTCTCAAAAATTAGATATAAAATTGTAAAATTTAGCCCTCGAAGATTCAATTACTTTGTGAGGCCTGGAAAGCGAGATGTCAAAGAGGCATCGCCTTGATATCGGTGACGACTACAAAAAGAAACGACGTTCGGAAGATGATCGGTAAGATTAGATATTCCTAAGATAGATAAATATACCTTCACTATTTTGAATGGAGTTTTTGTACTAGTTTTGTAGTGCAGTTTCTCGAAAAAGTGTAAAGGGTTTTTAAACATTTCACTTAACCAAAGTAGCTTAGAAGTTTTGATAAAAATGATGGTTTACGCTAAAAAAAATTCTCAATCTTCTCTTCACTTCCAGAGACCGTAATCGTGACAGGAAAAGTGATGCTTATGAAAGCAGCTCTGCGAAAATAGTGAAGCCCGCACCTGTAAGATTATTTTGTTTCCTTATTATATAAATCAGAAATGTTCAGACTTTAGAGGATCAACACCAACAGTAAGAATTCTTTGTATTTTTAAACAGGTTCCGTTAAATCCACTCACCCAACTTCCATACACCCCA
The DNA here is from genome assembly GCA_013436065.1 of Halocynthia aurantium. Classification (NCBI taxonomy): domain Eukaryota; kingdom Metazoa; phylum Chordata; class Ascidiacea; order Stolidobranchia; family Pyuridae; genus Halocynthia; species Halocynthia aurantium. The sequence continues at coordinate 3,079 of QXVX01002017.1, read as the reverse complement.
CGATATTATGAAATTCTGAAAAAACGTCTTGGACTGCCGGTTTGGGAGTACAAGGAGAAGTTCAAAAAATTGATTGAGAATAATCAAACCATCGTTCTTGTTGGAGAGACAGGATCCGGGAAAACAACCCAGGTGATTGACACATTATATTTGTGTATGTATTTGTAGAATGCTGAATACCCAAGAAACCTGGTTGATTTCTATGGGGTAAGGAGTGTGTATTGATTATTTCAACTCAACATTTAGTTGATACATCCATGATACAGCATCCAGAATTTATCCTATAGTAAATAAGTGTACCCTTCGACATCCCTAGTGATTATTTATTAATTTTTTAATTTTCACAGATACCCCAATGGTGCGCAGAATATGTTCGTTCCCACTGTCCAGTGGCGACACGAAAAGCTGTCGCATGCACTCAGCCACGTCGAGTCGCAGCAATGAGCGTTGCTCAGCGTGTTTCTGAAGAAATGGATGTTATGCTTGGGCAAGAAGTTGGGTATTCCATCAGGTAAGGGAAATATTTTATAAAACCAATCATTCTTATTATAATAGAAATTGTATGAAATAATTTCTGTTTGGATGTCGATTATGATCTCATAATCTCAGCCTTGGCAAACCTGCAAACTTTATCTAAGCTTCAGTCAATTTTGTATCTAATATGGGTTCCTTATTTCACAACATATTTTATCTAGAATCTATCTATCGAAAAATCTAGTAAGAATGCACAGGTAATTGTAGCTAATATAAAGATCTAATTTTATTCTACTCCGCTGTTCAAAAACTATACAGATTTGAAGATTGTTCTTCTCAACGCACTGTTTTGAAGTACATGACTGACGGTATGCTGCTTCGTGAAGCCATGGCAGATCCTCTCATGGAAAGATATAATGTAATCCTTCTGGATGAAGCTCACGAACGTACACTCGCCACTGATATTCTACTCGGTGTTATCAAGGAAGTCACAAAACAGCGTCCTGATCTGAAGGTGAATTGAAAATTGTTTTGTTTGTTTGTTTGTGTTTTGAGGATTCTGACTCCTATTTATATCACTGCCAACAGAAATCACAGATACTAACATTAAACATAAAACATAAAACAAAATTATAAAACTAGAATTATCGATTCTTGCAACACAAACACAAATTTTGCAAACAAATAAATAATAATAAGCCTTGCCGGTGTCATCAAATTTTATCCGACTCCTTGCAGATCATAGTCATGAGCGCAACATTAGATGCAGGAAAGTTTCAACACTACTTTGACAATGCTCCATTGCTCAGCATTCCTGGAAGAACTCATCCCGTGGAAATCTTTTACACTCCAGAACCTGAACGAGACTACTTAGAGGCTGCCATTCGAACCGTGATACAAATCCATCTATGTGAAGAGGATGAAGGAGATGTATTGCTGTTCCTTACTGGACAAGAGGTTCCTGATAATTCTATATCTTTGTAGATGTAAATTTTATTGGTACTATTCTGTAAGATTTGCGATGGGTTTTATAATATTGAAATCAGATATTTGTTATATAGTAAACCCTAGGTTTAACGGATAGTACAAATAATAATACAGTATTTTACAGAATTATTGAAAAGATAAAAAAATAATAAGGGAGAAAAGTTATTCAGAAATCTAAATCGTTGTCGAACCATGTTGTTTTATATTGCTCTTGGTTTCTGTATGGGTATATATATATATATAGGGTAACAGGAATGAGTGTACACATTGGCTAAGATTTGAATGCTTATAATTTTTGCTGTATTATCACAATCTTATAATTGTAGGAAATAGATGAAGCGTGCAGACGTATCAAAACAGAGATAGAAAATCTTGGTTCAGAGGTCGGCGACGTAAAGGTCATTCCTCTTTATTCCACTCTGCCTCCTCAGCAACAACAGAGAATCTTTGAGGCAGCACCACCTAAGAAGGCTAATGGAGCATTTGGACGTAAAGTACGTACTTGTTTCATTGATTTTTTATGAACCTAGATTATTCTATGGTAGTAACATCTCCAAAACTACTCTAAATTTTCTTTCCATAGGTCGTGGTGTCAACAAACATAGCCGAGACTTCGCTCACCATAGACGGGATCGTTTTTGTCATTGATCCTGGGTTTTCGAAGCAGAAGGTGTACAACCCTCGGATCCGAGTCGAATCCCTCCTCGTTTCGGCCATCAGCAAAGCCAGTGCACAGCAGAGAGCTGGCAGAGCCGGGAGAACGAGGCCTGGAAAATGCTTCAGACTCTATACAGAGAAAGCTTACAAAACTGAAATGCATGTACGTTCACCAGTGTAAAATCTGATATTTATTTTCAGCAATGCTAATATTTCTTATTTGGTAACCTTCAGGAAAATACGTACCCCGAAATCTTGCGTTCCAACCTCGGATCTGTTGTGCTGCAACTAAAGAAACTTGGCATCGATGATTTGGTACATTTCGACTTCATGGATCCTCCAGGTATGTCCATACCAATCTTGGCTGGGTTACAATCAATTGTTGGGTTACTGGAGTGGGAGTCGGTAATTAAAGTAACGACTTAAACTTTATCAGGATAGAGTGATATAAAGTACGCAATTAGAGGATTGAAGTATTCTGTCTACCTGGTTAAGATGTTTATTGTTGTGGAATTATAATAATTGTGTTATATATTTTTAATAGCTCCTGAAACACTCATGAGAGCTCTTGAATTGCTCAATTACTTGGCTGCACTCAACGATGATGGAGATTTGACTGAACTTGGCTCGATCATGGCGGAATTTCCTCTCGACCCACAGCTGGCGAAGATGCTTGTGGCAAGCTGCGATTACAATTGTTCCAATGAGATCCTTAGCATTACTGCTATGCTATCTGGTAGGTGGATATTTCAAAAATATTACTGGAATGTTAATGCAGTATTTTTCAAACTGTAGGCTCAGAATAGTTCATGACATATTCTTACTGACCGGTTACCTACTTACTAATTAAATATTTATAGCATGTAGACATGTAGAGGTAGTTGACGTTTTATTAACATAGTCTTGGATTCGTACTGAATATTTGTAGTAATCGTATGGACATTACTGTGGCCCTGCGTCG
>QXVX01002006.1:0-19362 GCA_013436065.1 Halocynthia aurantium | reverse complement strand
CATACTGAAATGGATTGATATTTCTCACATGTAATGAATATAAACAATTAATTAGAAAATGAGTAAGTATATCTGATCGGAATATTACTTTAACATTGGATTAACATCGATTCTGTACCTCATAGGTTATCTGACAAAGTCTGGTAAGGACGACAGCCCGATCAGTTCTGATGGGGACAGAAGAAAAATTCCTGGTAAGAAACGTCCTAAACAAAGGTCACCCTCGCCGGAGCCTCAAAAGAAAAAGCAGAAAAAAGGTTTGAAACATTTAAATTCCTAGATGTCATAGTTGGGGTGCTGAATATACACCAGTGCGTATTACACTAAGAAAATTTCAGCAGTCGTTTTTTTGTGGCTTATTCCTTTCAGTTAATTTCAGTATCAGCCAAGTCCTTGAACAACTGACAATTGACATTGTTAGATATTGATTCTCTATTGTTAACTTAAGGACGACCAAGCACTCCCGCTGCAGTGAAGAAAAAATCTTCTAAAGACGAAGAGGTCGAAGACCCCACAAAAGACATGGACGAACCAGCGCCGGTTCCTAAAGTTGAGGAGGTTGTACTTCCTAAGCCGGTAAGAAGTACTCTCAAGTGGTTACAAAATGACTTCGTCTTTTTGAGAATGGTTCATTTGAAAGTTCAATTTATATCAAGTTTCATTGATATTTTTAATATATGTTATCGGAATTTATTTTGAACATTTAACAGGTTGTGATTCAAATCACAATCATGATTTTCTAGAATATAGTTTTATATCCAGATTGTTTATAGCATGGCTGCTATCAAATGTATTCTGGTACATAGGTTTATTCGAAGCGTGACATTGAGACTCAACCTATCAAGAGTGGAAATATACAAGAAATTGGAGAAAGTGAACAGTCTGAGACGACAGATGCTGCCAATGCCATTACTGAGACCCAAAAAGGTTTGTAAGATATTTGTTGGTGACAGCATGATTAGACGATTTCGTTCTTGGTTACGGTGCTTTATAATTCTTCCGACGAAGGCAACATAACACCAAACACTTGATAGATATTATCTCGCGTAAACAAATATTTCATCTGATCGCTTAACTCATTTCTAGACGGTACTGCAATCAAAACTGAAGCCGAAGGGCAAGAGGATACAATGACTGAACAAACGCACCACATTATAGTTCCCAGTTATTCAGCATGGTTCGATTATAACTCTATCCACGCCATTGAGAAAAGGTATGTTTCTAAATTCAGAATGTAATAATGCAGAAATTTGTTCTATGTGTGTTTCATTTAAATTTGTTTAGCAATATTTTCATATTTTTAATGAACTCTCAAAATTAACCAGACTTTACAATTGTTAGTTATTGCTCTATTTTTTTCAGGGCTTTGCCAGAGTTTTTCAATGGTAAAAACAAGTCGAAGACTCCTGAAATTTACATGGCTTACAGGAATTTTATGCTTGACACGTACAGGCTGAATCCAATGGAATATCTGAGTGCTACTGCCTGCAGACGAAATCTTGCTGGAGATGTATGTGCAATAATAAGGTATATGTTGTTGATATTCAAGCTAAATTTGTGTTTGATTGAAAGTATTGAATGTCGCAGATAAATGTATTAATCCAAATACTATTCTAATTTCTCAGAGTTCATGCATTCCTGGAACAATGGGGTCTCGTAAACTACCAGGTCGACAACGATGCGAAGCCTTCACTGATGGGACCACCCCCGACTTCCCATTTCCATGTGGTAGCGGACACCCCCTCTGGCTTGCAGCCGATGGCTCCCGCGACTACTTCACAATCAAATTCACAGCACCTTGCGAAGTTTGATAAGGTAGTGTCCATTCTTCTTGGTTTCTTTGTTATATTTCATTACAAGTATCGTCAAAGGATTTTTTTCTACAGGAGCAAGTTAAAGATGAGAAACCATCCTCGATCCTCGACGAACTTGGTTCAAATTTGGGTCTGAAAACAGATCTGTACGCAGCTCAGCATAAAACAGCTAAAGCTAAAACCGTTGCCGCAGCTGCAGTTGCAAAACCATGGAATGATCAGGAGATATTGCTTCTGCTTGAAGGACTTGAAATGTACAAGGTATGTGTTTTCTCAGACACATGCAGATATTTTAGTCGTTACTTGGTTCCATGAATTCTTTATAATTTTTTAGGATGACTGGAATAAAGTTTCAGAGCATGTTGGTAGCAGAACTCAAGATGAATGCATTCTGCAGTTTCTGAGATTGCCCATTGAAGACCCTTACCTTGAAGGTAGAATTCATGAAATGATAATTTGAGTGGTTGATAATTAATTTGTGCTGTGTTTTGTAATGCGTATGAATCTCATTGTGTTTTATCACCAACTTCAATGCATTTCAGGAACCTTAGCTGCCACTGCCATCGAAAATGACCCAGATTATGAACCTAAAAGTATCATTTCTAATCAACCATTACCGTTTTCAAAAGCAGGAAATCCTGTAATGAGCACTGTGGCATTTCTGGCCTCTGTGGTATGTTTAATATATCAAGTTGTCAACATCTGTTTGATTCTGTGTTTTCTTAAATTGATTTAATTACAATTTTATTGATAAATCTCGAACCAAAGAATTATTGAATCATTAAGATTACATTATTGATACGACTAGGTTAGCCCAAGAGTTGCTGCAGCGGCAGCAAAAGCAGCTATAGAGGAATTCACAAAGATGAAAGATGAAGTTCCGCAACCACTCGTTGATGCTCATGTCAGACAAGTGAGTCATAATTTTAGTCTAGAAAATAACTTGCATTTGTAATTTACTGAAACGTTACCCTCAGGTTGAGGAAGCAAAGAAAGAAGGCATTGTGGATCCAAACTACGGTCTCGACAAGAGCGGAATTGCCGGAACTGAGCCCAAAGCAAAAACTGAGGAAAAGAAAGGTATTTTGGTTTAACAACAGACTTGTAGTGTATTGGTTTTGATCGTATTAGTTACACTTGCACTCTGGTTGTGGCGATCCAAGCTTGTAATTAAAAAAACAATGTATATATACAGGTAATATAAAATGTTGTTGCACAATACTCGCATATCAATACACATGTCTCAAGAACTTGGGCACTATTGCAGATTGTAGCCATTGTGGTTTGTTTCTTGGCATGTCTGCAAACAAATATTAGGAGTGCAGTATAGAACAACATACCTCTATGAAATAGTCATCCATTCACTGTTTATAAGCCTGTAGTAACTTTTGTGAAGTGGTATTCTTATTGTGAAAGTTTCTATTCTGTGCAGAGCCGGAAGGTGACAAAGATGAGCAAAAGGAAAATGGTAAAACAGAAGATGAAATGGAAACAGATGAAAAGGAAACAGAAAGTATAAAATATTAATTTTAAATAGTAAATTAAGAATTCCTTTTTTAACAGCAGAATGTTTTGTTCAATTTCTTTCTAGAAAAGACAGAAGACACAGAAGAGAAAAGTGAAGAAAATAAGCAAAAGGAGGAAGAAGAGAAGGTATTATTTCACAATTATAGATTTGCTCCATAATAGAACAGTTTTAATCCCATTGTTGGGTTTAGTCAAAGAAAGTCAAGGAGTTCCTCAATCGAGATATTCCAGAAGGTAACCTGGCGAGCGCGGCTGCTGCTGCTTTGTCTGCTGCTGCAGTGAAGGCAAAGTATTTGTCACAAGTAAGTCGTCTTCTCTCTGGTTTAAGTACTGAATTTATTTAGAGATAACGATGTAAGGCTTATCAAGGTCTTTTTATTTTTATTTTGACCATATTATATCTATGTTCAATTTTTGTACAGGTTGAAGAAAGAAAAATAAAGAGCCTTGTGGCTCTCCTGGTTGAGACCCAGATGAAGAAGTTGGAAATAAAGCTCAGGTATGTTCAATTGAATATGTCTATTGAATACAGGTTTCAGAAATGTAACATAGCTGGATACTGGATTATCGATTTAGTTGAGTTGAGGCAGATTCTACTCTATGTAACATTAGTTAGTTTATAGATAATTGCTCATAGTTAGTAGGCATATGGTGACGTAGTGTTATGATTGGATTGTCATGCCACTATTACCACGACTTTGGTAATGAAGCTCACAAAATGGAACAATGTTCTTGAATTTAAAACTTCCTTTAAAAAGAACTTTTGAATCTATAAATTATTCCATGTGCACATTTGCTTGTTCAATCTCAAATTTCAAAGGCATCATGGTTCCTTTTACAAGGATTGACTTTTTATTTAGATACATAACAAATGGTAGTTTGTTATGTTTAGTTCGATATCGATATCGTTTCTTGAATTTATGATTTGTACTCCCCGTATTAATCAGTCATATTGTTACAGACACATCGAAGATATGGAAACTTTGCTGGATTACGAGTTTGAGCGGCTAAATATGGCGAATAGGCAGCTAATTAAAGACAGGCAAAGCTTTATGGAGAAGGAAGCGAAGTATAAAGTGTTACTGTAGTCAGATTAGCAACAGTATAACTGTATTCGGTATTAGTATGGAAACCTTGAGCATTGCACCTTCAGTTTCAGTAGGGCAAGAATAGCAGTGGTTGGAACAATGATTCAATATTTTTATAGGTTTAAAAATAGTTTTTGATATGTTTGATCAGGAAACCCTTTTCATTTGATAAATTTACAGCGGAGACCCCTATTTGACGTATATTTTTTATATTTCTAATTTCCCATCATCTGTTTTCGAAAAAGGCATTTTGAAGAGCTGGAAACTATCATGGAGAGGGAGCGACAACAGCTGGAGTATCAACGACAGCAGTTGATGCAGGAAAGACAAGCGTTCTTGTTGGAACAGATGAGATATGCAGAAGCGCGTGCGAGGCAACAGGTGCAAGCACAGCAGGTGAATTTTCATTGTCTAATTTTTCGAAATATTCTTGATATGAACACAAACTTTGTGTTATTAATTTTAGATAAAGAATAAAACTGTACTGCACTTATTAGATTAAATAAAAACCTCTATAAGAATAACTTTTTAAAATCTAGCTTACCGTTTGTATTGTGAATCTCGAATTTAATTTTCAAGGCAAAGCAAATGCAAATGATTCAGCAGCAACAACAGCAGCAACAACAAGGTCACCCTGCTGCACCTCAGCCAGGCATGTCTCCAATGGCACCTGNGGCATGAGTCATCCACAACAATCCGCTCCGCCTATGGCTCCTTCCAGCCAAACCATGCTACAGACATCAATGGTTGGGCAAATGATGCCACAACAGGTAAGCATGAGTTAAACAAGATGTGCCAAATGGTATTAATGGATTCTAACTGGCATCTGTATGCAGCAATCCTATCAGCAGCAACTCCCACCTCCACCCCCAGGTGGATTTCAACATAGGCCAGTTCCAGCAGGACATCCTGGAATGCCTTCACAAGCTAATTATCCTGTCCCACCTGGTAAGCTGTTGTTTTAATGCAATGTTAATGTATCTACACATTCTTGTAATTGTTTTTTGATTTGTAGCATCTACCATGGGTGGAATGCCACCTTCTACCGGTCCTCAACCAATGCAGGGATCTACGATGGGATATCCTGGTGGCCCTCCTGTGAATCCGAGTGATCCCCATCTTCAACAGCAACAGACGATTCCCCAATATCAACCTCCTGCTCCATATCCCCCTGGATCTTACCCACCACCTGCTGTAGAGGTTCCACCATCATATCAACAACAACCCCCAATACAGATGCCATCCCCAAGTTCTACTGCTCAGCCACCCCAACATTACCAGCAACAGGCCCCAAGCAGCGAACTGCCTGCTGAGCAATTGTCACCTGAGACAGTGCCCAATCCGTTGCCACCCACGAGTCAGCCGCCACCGGTAGAACAGTGAAAGAGAAAGGGGGAAAATTGCTGCTATTATTCAAATTGGATACTGCTTTCGTGCTGGCTAGCTTTTCTACTGTTTTGTATGTGCAACTTGTCTGATACATGCCAGAGTGCAAATAAAAGGATTCAACTCATTGGTTCTCTACTAAACTTAAACTTGGGTTTAGAAGATGCCAGAATAGAGAACTATTATTTGCTCGTATAACAATACAACTGTTTCTATATTATTACACTGCTATTGTAATAGTAATATTGTCCATACAAGTAACATTGGAAAGAAATGTAAATGTAATTTGGAAATGCCAACAAAAATTCATGTTCAACATTAAATCCATGATTCAATATATCTCCATACTCGGTACATTTCAGCTACAATGAAATTCACTTCTTGTTTTCTTTAATGAGTTCTTCAAGTAACTTCTTTGCTGCCTCTGTTGTCTGCATAAAAAAGTACTTTCAATTTGCAGTCGACCAAAAAAAGACAGCTTGTAATAATGAAACTCACTTCTTCATCTTCTGTTGTTTTTGCTGGGTAATTACTTGCTTTGTCTAGGCACAGCATAGCTCGTTTAACATTTCCTATTGCTTTGTAACACTTTCCAAGTTGGAATAGATTGACACTGTAAAAACCTGGCTCGACTGGAGAGAATAAGGTTCAAGTTTTAGTTTTTAGGAGCTCGATATAATGCTAAATACTTTTTGAAATGAAGGTACAAAATCATTACTGCAGCTGATTAATGTAAGTTGTGAATTTTATATTACTTGTTAGGCATATGTTATATCAAGTACATACTTCGTTCTGCCATTTCAAACATATTTATAGCTTCGGCGTATGTCGATGTAGGTGGATTTCCAAAAAGTAATGCTGCGATCTTTTGCTTATACCATGAGAGTTCAGCGAATGCAAGACACCACATTCCCATGCAGTGAGCTGTTGTAGCATCATTCGGATTGATCTCCAGTGCTTTCTGAAACAAAAATGTTGAATTAAACTAAATAAAAAGTTTGGTTGGATAGAACAACCCCTTGCTAATTGGTACTGATAATCCTCAACCTTTTGAAACCAATTTAATATTCACTTGCACCTCAAAATGTTCTTTTATGACATATGCATTTGATATCTTCATCTTTGTTCCTTCGTAGTCTCCGAGATCACTCAACGTAATGGCATACCATTTGTGCGATCCATAATTGCTATCGTCCTCTTCAAGAGCTTGTTTTGAAGCTTCAAAAGCCTCGTATGACAGAGCTTTCTTCTCCTCACCGGCTACCTTACCGCTCAGGACAAGATCTCGAGCAGCACGAGCGAATCTCCATAGGATTTTTGCATTCTTTGAAGTTTTGTATCTATAAAAATAATAGTGTTAGGCTTGATACATTTGATGCTTTGTTCTTTAATTCTACCAACCTTTTTAGGTAATCATACAAATGTCTTGGATCCGCGCCTGATTCATACAGAGAGTTGGCTTCATTGATTATGGTTGTATCTGAAAAACAAGCCTTTCTTAACACCTAGTAAGCATACCATTCATAATATTACTATCATAGTTACCTTTATCTTCGACTACTGCAGCCTGAATTATATTCAAACTTTCTCTGCCGCAGAGTACAAACCCACTTCCTGACAACATCGATATGAGAATCTTGTGGCGGAATGGCAATAATGCAATCTTTTGGGAGATTCCATTCTGAAAAAGTTGAGTAATGAAGAAAAGAATGATCCATACTTCAGGTTTGTTACCCTATGTATTAAGCATTACTGACTGACCTGTACAACTAGTCTTCTGAAATGTCTGATGAAACGCTGGCCAATAACATGTGATCTATACATGATGTATAATTCTAATTTATTGCATGAAAAACTAAAAAGTATACATGGTTAGAATGAACCCCAACACATGTCAACATTCCCACAAGAAAAAGCAATGCTGGCAAGAAAATCTGAAAACAAATAGTCTTATCAGTTCAGAGTGACATAAGGGGAACAAATTAGATATCCCTTTCACTTGCAGAAAATGGAAATGTAAATATTCTCATGTTATCCTGTATCCTGTTATCTGTATGCTAGGTAGATTGAAAACGTCCATGGTACCATAAAAAAATGAACATCATTTAACATAGAATAAAACTCACCGACTACAACCCAAAGAATGATACATTATACCTTGTCCCTATCACTATTGATGCACAAATCAAATGAACAATATTCAAGTATAAGGAATGCCTATAATTTGTACATGTAATGTTTTGCATTAACAAATTTTCAGTAGTTTTGATACATTGGTGTGATATTCACTGTCAGTACTTGTATTTCCAGCCAAGTGTATGGTTCTTAAGCGTGCGCCTGTTTGATAATTCAGTGGTTGCAGTGGAACCAATGTTGACATTGGACACCAAACTGATGTGAGAGAAAGCCAAACTATATCGCGATCAATGGAAATCATATGCTCAAACAGGGAATAGGCCGCATCCTGTAGTTGAACATCCTGTCTAGAACTTAGATATGGCAACAAGGATGTACAGACAGAATCCAGTTCCTTCTTGTTAACATCAATACTTTTAAGAAGTGGGCCTAAGCTGAGTAAAACCGATTTCTGCAACTTGTAAGTGACTGTGTGGGAATATGCCGAAGAATCCGAGTCAAGAGTAGATTCAAAACCCCCAGGTAGATGGATGTGGCTGGATTTCGATGAATAGGAAGATTTTGTCCTCGTACTGAATGATGCCTGATGTCGAAGCACTTTCAAAAGTTTAGGAAGAATTTCTTTTGAAAATCTTTTACGCAGAAAATCTTTCGAGTGGGAAGCAATGATGCACAGAGTATCGAATGCTTTGGACACAACCTGTGATAAAAAACAGTGCAGATGGTAAGTTGGAATGTGGTCTATTCATAGAATAATATACTGAATACAAACAGATCCAATTGATTCGATTAATTCCAAATCGAGACAATTACAACATCAATTACCACACATTACCTGGAGTTCTCGGTCCTGAAATCTCGCAACGAGAGGTTGCCAAAATTTATGTGCCATTGGGAGTAATTGATTTACTTTCATGCTCATCACTTGCATTCCGTCACGAACTACCTCCATCACCCGCATCCTAACTCTAGGATCGGAATGTGTCATTAGATGAATGCATCTTTCAAGTACTTTGGAAACAACTTGAATTTCCAGGGGAATTTTTTCCTTTTCTTCCTCCACATCTACATGTTCCTCATCGTCCTGGTTGCTATTCGGGTTTTCAAAATCGTTTTCTTGACATTCTGGGGTTTCTTCGAACTCCATGTTAGCTGTTCTTTGACTATTTTGAAAATCTAATAAATCCTGTTTAAGTTTGTTCACGAAAGCAGTGTGTTTGCCAACTGGAATTTTCTCTATTTCTGATACTGTAGAGGTTGAGTCTGTTTTCATGAATGAATTATTTTTGTTTTCAGAATTCGTTGTCGAAGAATTTACTTCGGTTATTTGGTCCCCTACTGTTGTCCAGCGCTTCACTGCCCTAACAACAGACAGCAAGACCGGAAGGAAAATCAGGATTTTTCTAGGATTCAAATGATGTAGATCAAACGATGTCACTATTTCATCGACTGTGTCGCTGACAATGACCAAAATATCGGAGTTGCTGTTGTTCAACATTGCCGTGAGGACAGATGGGCACCTAAAAGTATGCAATGCAAACCTATAAGATCTATGAGCTTTAAACTTTGGGTTGTGAGATATCGCATTACTGCATATCCTACTTAATTATATTCTCTGTCTAATTCATATGATTAAAAAACCTTGGAACCTACCTTGGAAATAGATCAATATGATTAAGTTGAATGGAGATATCACTAATAATGTAATCTGCATTAGCAGCAATCAGTTGTTCAGCAGATTCGTATCCACAGTTTCTGGCCACACCTTGCAGTACATGGGTGGCACATGCTGAAATACTGATATCTTCATCTGTTGTTTTTTCCAACAATAGACTCAAAGAGCTCATCAGCAGGATACGAAAATCCTCCCCTAAAACCACCGATGAAAGAAGCAAACTTTCAAGATGAAGGCATGCTAGAACGGTGTTGCTCTTTAAAAGTTTAGAAGTGAGCTCTGTTTGCGAAGGTTTGATATCATCGCTTTGAGGAACAAGAGATTTACTATTTTGTCGATCGTTCGCTTCCATTTTGTTTTTTCTGCTCATGTAATGACCGTTGAAATATTCAGAACTGGAGGTGGTTACTAAATACCAGTTCTCGGGAGCAATATACTCATCCAGCACAGAAAAAACTATTGATTTCAATACTCCTGGCTCAATACGGGAAGAGTTTTTAGCTCCTAGTAATAATTCGTTCAGGATCATCACCGCCTGCTTGCAGTTGGTTTCAGAACTGGCGTAGATTTCAACAAAATGATCTACGAGCAACTCCACATCACCAAACTGACCAAGCTGTCGGCAGATGGAACTCAGCACCGTACGAATGCGGGCATCTCTGAAATGCCAGAATTGCTTACGAAAATGCTGCACCAAGCATCCTGTTTCAGAAGAATTCTCTCCAGGAGATGGAGAAACTTGTTCCAAAAACTGGATGCTCGATGTATCCAATTCAAAGCAGTGTAGAAGGGCAGCAGCTAATTTTTTTAAATGTACAAACGAATACAACAAAGAATCTACTTTCTCCTTCAAGAGCGTCAAGTAACCCAGGAGGATCTTTAAGGATGACAGCTTTTCTTCGTCCGATGCTTTCCTCATCAAACGTGGCAGATCTGAACATAGCGAGAACAGATTTTCCTCTAAAATAGCTACGAGGCCGGTGGCATCTGCTTCATTCTTTGCCAGTATGGATGAAAACGATTTCAGGATCTCGTTACTTCTGTCAATCACTTGTTGGTAATCATCACTTAATAATTTGATAGGCACCTTTAACAGTAAATTAGAATAAGATTTTAAAGTGTCCCGGCAGCACAACAGCAAGGAAGAACAAAAGTTCAAGCAGCAGACACGTTCTGACCAGTTATCGGAGTCTGAGGCAGCGATAGCATTGGCTATGATTGGACCAAGTTTCTCGGTAACTATGCTTGTCCACTTTTTGTCACGCTTCACAATCAGCACTGCCAACTTTTGGTTTGAAGGTTTACAGAGTTCACTTTTCTCGCAGGCTCTAATGTCATCATCGCTCAAGGTTACTGTTATTACAGTGGATAACAAATCGAGGCATGCGGATTTAATCTTATGATTTACCGATGAATCTTTAACCAATATTTTGGATAGGTTGGAAGTGATTCCCGGCAAAAAACAAGCAACACAGTTTCCTACAGTAAGTCTGAATCCGATTTGGTTGCATTCTTCGACTAAATTTGCATATTCTGGCTCGCACAGGGAGGACAAAGCTTCGCAAGCTGCCACACGCAACTTCCCACCAACGTTGGATTTTATAACGGAGAGCAAAAGAGTAACCACATGGCCTAAGAGTGGAATATTTTCCGCATCATACAACTTCTGCCACACTGGATAACACGTATGCCCCATCAAAGATGTGAGGGCCTCTATGACACCTATTTTTAATTCTTCAGACCCACTGGCACCCAATGTTTTGTCTACAGGATCGGTGATCATGAGGCAAAGCGATGTAAGCATTTCGTGAACAACTTTCCAGTCGTTTACAGTACAGTGCTTGAACACATGTGCAAAGCATTGAGAAATTTTTATTTTCATTTCCTCATTGCAATCTGACTTTTTCAAAGTCACACGTAGTGGGAAAAGAACATATTGCGCCATTTCATCAATGGTGTCTTCACGAATGGATAACAAGTTTTTATGCAACGCTGTGATTGTCTGTGGGTTGGAATTCTGCATCAGCTCAATACAAAACGGGCGAATTCTATCGAATGATTCGCTTGCGGCTACGTTCATGATGCGTTTAAATGAATTTTACTGAGAACAAACAGACAATATCGGGTACCTAATGTTAATACAACAGTCAACACTGATGGTTGTAACAACAAAGCTATACATTACTATGTAACACATATATATGCTCCATTTATATCATTTTCAATGAATGTAGAAGAAATACCACATTGTTTATTGTGAACTATTCAGTTTACTACTACAGAACATAAACAAACAAAGTTTGTGGGGTCAAGGTTCATTGCGAAAAAGATCAAGCATGGAGGCGAATTTGACTGATAATAGTGCTCTCTACATCTAATATCGTACTTGAAACGTCATATATTTTCGTGTAAGATAAAATACGATATATTTATATTTAAAAAGTGGGAAGCGTGGGATCAAATAATGAAAACATCTGTATATGTTTCTCAATGGAGCATGGAAGACGTCACGTCCACTGCATTCAGAGTCACGTGGTACTGTTTACGTATTTGGAGTTTCTTGGACCGCCCCGAATCAATTGATACTATACCACAGTAATTGTCGCAAAATATTGTTAGGGACCAATTGAGGCAGATATTGCGACTAGAACTTGCAGACTATATCAGGTATCAAAGTCGATGATGGGGAAAAACTAATTCAATGCTGTGTAAATTCGTATTTGGTGGAGGAGGGGCCGGATTGACGATATTCCGTTTTCCGTCATTTCCGTATTTTAATGACGCGGTACTGCAAGACCAGTAAATTATCCATGATAATAACCAGTGTGATATTTAATTGACATGATGTGTAATACACACCCCGCCTAGGTACTAAGGCCAGTCTGATCAGAGGCATATAATTAAATCGCGTTTCCCTGCCTCGGCTTTGCTGGCACATAAATAAAATTTTCAAATATATCTTGCCTTCGTATCTAATATGCACCCCGACTTTTGAATAACTTTGAAGGCAAAAAAACGCGTAATAGACTCAAAAAACATGAATATCTATTGCAGATGATTGGTTTATTTCCTGTGATTTTTATCCTTTACTGTGTCGCATGTTTGGCATGGTGTTCTAACGACCGATATTATTCCTGTCTAGCCATTTTAGATTGTAACATTCAGCGTCTGAATTGAAGCTCTCTGTGCTTTGTATTACTTCAAGACTAGCAGTCCAACAACTGAACATGGGTGAGTAAAATTGTTCTATTTCATGCATGAAATTTTGCATGGTATTAGGTTCTCCTTTTTCCTGTTGGTTTATATATACAAATAGACTTACAATGATCGTAGTGTTGGTTTAACAGGGGGTAGTGGAGAGAATTATAGATTTTGGTCTTCCAAAGTATAAATAATTGTTGATGAACCAGTATGCAGGCACTATGAACATGGGTTTTAAAAAAAATAAGTAGACCATTTCAGATGATTAAATATGTCACTTTCCTCCAACCTTCTGTTGTCCTGCCTTCTACATATCTAAATAATGCATGGCTTTCAAACCTGCATTGCATTTGTTCCGTCAAATATTCTGTATTTCATTAGTATCATTCATTCCATATGGTTGTATATAATAATATATATTTTATGTTATGTGGGCTTCATAGGATTTTGGACAAAAAAGATCATGTGTCCAACATTACATACCAAGATCACAAATCGAGAACATTAAAAAACTAAGCCACTTCCAGAATACACATGTAATACAATACTATGACAGTCTAGCCCACTAGGAGTTCAGCTGGACCATTAGGTCCTGTCAAGGGTTCTATGAGAAAATCTTAATTAATGACTTGTTGAATAATATAATATCTAAACACAATATTCAAGATAGAAATTTTTAATTGTAGAAGTAATAGGTTCTCAAGAAATATTTTTATAGTTCTTTCATAAGAGAATGAATAATCTCCATATTTACTTTCATTACCAACTTCAGATTTTGATACCGGTGTTGTGCAGTTTCAGTTCATCAAAACGATTTATATTTGTTACCTTTATTGGTAGAATATTTGTAAGGGACTGCAAAATTGTATTGTTGGGTTACACTTTGGGCTATATGTGTTTGAAAAAACTGAAGTTAATAATCGTTTCATAGCTTTTCACTATATATATATACAGTATATATAAGGATATTGTGAAGTTGATTTATGCAGAACACGTAATTGTTACGTAAGTATCATATCGAGTGATACAAAAGGTACTTGAACCGACTGGCTTACAGTGATATTTGTCTGGTTTGCTGTATCGTTGGTACTGACTATTATGTTGTAGTCTAAACAGGTACTTATATAGTCGGGAGATACAGACAGTTGCCGATATAATGGGTCAGCGGAAATTTTTTGATAGAATTAGGAGTTTAGTGCTGTCATGCCCAACATTGGGACAGTGCGGGCTATTTCATCCATTATTTAAACATTGTGTAAAGTATTAAATTTTGAACCTGATATGGCAACTTAACTATACGTAGATTGGATTCGATGTATAGTGGAATTTGTCTCTTGAACTATATATAATCATAGCAAATATTTTGCTGAAAAGATATCCTTTTGACAGCATACCCTCAAACTCCCTTCAGTTAAAGTATACCTCCATAAAAAGTAAAGTATGGGTATGGTAGATATTTTTATAGATATATCCCAAGTTGATTCGTATGGTAGAACATTCTCGCTTCTACTCTATTGTACTGTCTAATGTCAAATTCCTAAATTGTGCAAGAAGATTGTAAAGTATCAGAAGCAGAATTAGAGTAATGCGGTTTTGCAGTTGCCCGGATGCCTGTTTGATTTCTTGATTATGGATGAAACTAATGACGAAGGCTTTGTGGAAACCGAGCTTTCTTTAATCGAACAACTAGAGAGGATAGGTAAAGTGGAATCGTACAAACAGTATTTAAATTTGTTGCCACCAGATCAGGAAACGGGCATGTCCTTATCACCCAGACTTTACGACAAGAACTCTGAGGAGGATCGTGATTCGAGTGATCTTTTCAGTTTTTCTTCGGGTAAAGAGAATCCAAAGAATCATCCCGGTGGGAATGTAGACTGTGATAGCCGTAGTAATAGTCGTGGCATAGTTAGCAGAAGTGATTTATCCATTCTTCACCTATTGTGTTGGTTCAAATTAGTACCGGGCTTTGCAATTTTTTTAAAATTTAATATACCGATTGCATTGGGCAAAACATATACACATATTACACACATGCTGCCCTTGAATAAAAGAGCATCATTTCATTTATTCTCATTCAACTGCAACAACCTAATTTCATATTCATGGAGAAAAACATGATTCAGAGGTATATCAGCACTATAACAGGATGTTTAACAATACTTGATGACATCAGCAACCACAGAGTGTAGTAGCATACATTACATACATTAGTCTTATCATAACAAAAAAAGGATAATTGTGTTTCCTTGTATGATCATCAAAGACTTGATTTTGTTTTCATATTTGAGAACGTATTGTAATATGAAATACTTGGCTGAAGTTTTCTACAAAATCATTGAATACACGGATATGCGATGAACAAGACTACATCATTTATTATTAATTTTCTCATCAACTATACTGCATATACTTGTCATGAATATGCAATCTAGTCATTATGTTCCATCTGCAAAGAATATTTCTAATAAATTGTGGATCTGAATGATGCTTTTTGTAGCATTGTAGAAATCCTTATAAAGATGAAACCATTATGAATTTTTTATATTGCTGCTTGGCGTTATAAGCATATTCTTGAATCATATCATCAATTCTTTAGCATACACTTCCTTCTGGCAAGTCAGGCCAAGCGTGAGCCGACGTAGTTCTGTTTTCTTATAAGCTTGTTGTTGTTATAAGATATGTCTCATGGCAATAGCTCGGTTTTAGTTCTCCATTAAAGGAGTTGGTTTATATTTTAAATTTCAATTGTTCAACTGTATACTGTATATATAAATTATACATTTGTGTTTCAGAGCAGGAAAACTCTGGCCCAACTCTCTATCCAGACCTGACAACCCCTGAAACTGAACCAAATGTGATCTCACCCGAAGTTATTCCCTTGGATGAAGATCCAATCGATCAGATGAAACGAGATCTTGCCAAAGTGAGGTTCAATCATGCTCATAAAATATTGCAGTTCTTTCTCTAACTCTATAAAATGAAACAGACTGAAGATGAAATAGCAACTCTGAGACAAGTTCTCACAGCTAAAGAGCATTTCGCTGCAGATTTGAGGAAAAAACTCGGTCTTACACCACTCAGTCAGATCTCACAGTCGTTCAAGGCGGAACTTAACAAGGTTCAGAGTTCAAATGCGTAAGTTGTCGATAGAACTTTTATTTCTACTTTTTCAACCACATGACAACAATGCAGAGTTGGAATGATGCACAATTTGGAATTCTTCCCAGCTTAGATACTAGATGATGATCGGCTGAAATTATAATGCTTCTTGCTCATTCCTTTCGGATATTATCATGGGCGCCGTTATACTTGTTGTGCTATTTATGTTTTTTCCAAAACCATCTTGACATCATATGGTGTGGTGTGCTTCATGGTCAGGATGATAGAGATCTTCGTTCTCATGCCTTTGTTCATGTTCGTTGTTTGATTCTTTGTTTTTGTCAATGTCAACACAGGTACCAGTCCACTACCCAAAAGGTTAGCGATTTGAACGAAAAAATAACTACGTCCGATTAGTAAGTTCACTGATTTGAGTTGCTCTTGCAGTTATCATATTTACTTGCACTTGTTAACCAACACTGAGCCTAGATTTTTCCTGGGTAGAATATGACCATAGAGTGTCAAGGCCAGGCGTATCCTCAATCATTATAGTCGATTGCTTCAAAGTAAAGAAACTTTTAGGTTATAAATTATCGTATCCTCATATTCTGCTGTACCTAACAAAAATTTTTCGCAAGTTCTGCTTATGCATGACTTCCAATGAAAGTGCTAACCATTTGATATTGCTGTTTGAATGCGAGTACACTTGATTATGATGCATGCTCAGTCTGTTTTTTTGCCTTTTTTTGTGAAATGCACGCTTGGGGTTGATTTGGATATTTTATAGTGTACATGACCATAAACAAGAAAACTGCTTAAAATCAAATAATAGATCTGCTGCAGCTCAGTCTCTGTTTCCATTTGGTATCTTCCAATTGCATGCATGATGTGCAGTTCCGTTCGATTTCCAATGTTTGCCCTCTGGGCTGTGGTAAATCTGCTTCAGTGTTGTAAGTTCTAAATGTCAACAGCAGCACAGAGGCAAAATATATTTTTTTATTTGCTATCTCAAAATCGATTGTTCAGTTACAAGGCAATTGGGTAATTTGCTATTGATTACATCATATTCAAGGATGTATTCAAAATTCCAATTGTCGTTCCTGTGTGTTGGAGTCCATACAGAGTCCATACATCCTAGAATTCTCAACTACAGTCACATGTGTTGTAGTAAATGGTACATACATATTACATATATGATTATATTTCTGTATTGCTTTATAATTAGGGAGCCCTCTGTTTGATTTCCCTACTATAATTACATGGAATATGGTATGTTGAGGGTGCTAATTTAAACGCTCGTGCATAGTTGACAAAATTGGAAAAAGGTACTGCAACTATATGCAAAAAAAATATACGGTAATTGAATCGGGATAAATATATGTATGTCTGTACTACAGCCTTGGTCAATTTCTGAGAAGCCCAGGCTGTTACATACCAGCCAAATCAACTTCTGGTAGTTGCATGTAGTACTCCTATGTTGTGCATCATTCCTCATTTGAAATTAATCTGCCAATCCTTTTTGGAACTTAGTAGCTAACCTTCGAAAATTTGCATCACATTTCATTTGCAGTTAGAAGATTTTTGTATCGTCTATGAAGTAGTGTTATTTTGATCCTTGAAGTTGTGCTCTCTATGTATTAGTAGGTCTACCAAAAATCTAGTCCGGTTTAAGTTAATTTGAATCAAGATTTTCGTTGCAATTACTGTAATTATCCTTTCAGTTACAAGAAAACTTCAGAAACTTTGAAATCGGCTGGACAAACAACAGCGTCTGCAATCTCCAGTCTAGGGAGTTCAATGTCACAGAAATTAGCGGAAATGAAGTAAGTTTTATTGATTTCCATTGTACTAGCTGATTATAATTGGGAGATTTCCAAATTTTATTATCAAGTTCTGTTATCTTCATAATTTAACCCTATGCTGGTATAGCTTTGTGTCTAAACACTGGTGAGGTATTATGCTGCCACAAATGAAATTTCAACTGCAACACTAATCTAGTAACACTTCACATCACAATTTACTATGCTCTAGTAATTTGAATCTCACTGTATTGTTTTTATAAAAAAATGATCAGTAATAACTGCTCAACGAGATCATCCATTTTTTATTCAGTTTCTCTGTTCGCCAATCTGCTGTCAACGCAAAGTTAGTAGCATAAAATTTCCGGTTGATTACAACTTATTTTTAAGCCTTGTTCGAATGCATGTTTACTAACTTAGCCATACACTGCTAGTCATCAGTTATTGACTTACACCAACGGAATTATTATGGAATTGTTTTGGAATTTTCTGTAATGTTAAATTATATGAATAATTGATTGTGACAAATTAAGATACTGAGGTGGGTTGAGCATCATCATGACTTCGATAGTTCGTCGGTTTTGCACAATACATATATGGATTTTTTTTGGGGATTTTTCCTATAAATTGTAAGTGCGTTAAATACCAGTTTTGAGTGTCCACAGATCACATAGTATATTCAATTGGTTTACCTGGCATGTAAAAGGTTAGTTCTATTAATGTTTTACCTGATTCATATCCCTGTTGCTTCTTGAAGGTGTTCCATGTACGTCATAATTAGCTAGACCTATTCGAATACCTATCTTGGTAGGATATGTGTCAGAATAACAAATAGCATATCAATATATAATGCCTAGAAATAAGAAGAAACAAACAGACTGCTCTGTTCTATAGATGTAGATATAGTCAACAGAACTATTCATAATAGTTGCTTGTTCTTGTAAGGCTGCAATGTAGTTACATATTCGATACTCTAATTAAACAACACGCATGGTATTATTATATTATGCTGATTATTTTGAAACCCTATATTGCAGATTGGACATCTGTTACAAGTAAAGTTCAGTCCGA
Source organism: Halocynthia aurantium (assembly GCA_013436065.1). Lineage (NCBI taxonomy): Eukaryota > Metazoa > Chordata > Ascidiacea > Stolidobranchia > Pyuridae > Halocynthia > Halocynthia aurantium. The sequence goes on along the minus strand of QXVX01002006.1, from coordinate 563 downwards.
CATCAATTTAGCTGTTACAAAGGGTATGGGGAGACTTAAGGAATAACAATGAATGTTATATAACCCTTTTCAATACAACTTATGACAACTTTGTGTTTATGGCAGAGACCAAACAAATTGATAGATCTTTGACCATATTCACAGTTCTAAGGGCCAGTATATGTTGTTTTCAAGTTTTGTAAGTGCCAAATGAAGTAATGTTTTGAAATGTTTCTATTGGTTTAATTTTTGCCTTGTCAGTATGGGTGGTCAGTTGATTTCCTAAAGGCTTTATTTTGTTACTTCATGCTTGCTTAATATGGATAGTTTGGCTTTGATGAAGAGAAGCCCATCTATTGAGACCAGAAAGTAAGAATTTAGATACTTACTTAGACAATTTGCAAATCTATGTAAAACACAAGAATGTTTCACAGCTATTTCCTAATAGCACCGGTGTGTCACTGCTGTTTTATAATTACAGGAACTCAAATGCATTCAAGTCGTTTGAAGAAAGGGTTGAGGGCGTTGGAACCACTTTTATGGTGAGTTAATGCCAAAATTTGAAACTAAGTTGTTTTATTTTT
>QXVX01002005.1:754-20178 GCA_013436065.1 Halocynthia aurantium | reverse complement strand
CTAGTCATGTTACACTCATACATGAAGGTGAAATTCAGAACTCACGTGAAAATAATCTTTTGTTATTACTGTACCACTATTCAATAAACTTTCGGATTTCAGAGGTTTTCGTATTTTGGAATTTCGGATAATGGATTCTCAACTGTAGTAGTTATATATATCATAATCTTACCAATGTATTCATTTTTCTCAACATCGCTTGGCTGTAGCAAGGCAATGTGCTTCTCAATCTTATGCAGTCGACTGAAAAAGTATTATTTTTGCATGAAAACTATGTTTACAGGCTCAAAATAGGTAAATTATAGATAACAAGAACCGGCAAACTTACAATGCAAAATAAATTGTCAATATCAACAGAATCACGACTTCACAAGATAATATGCTGATAGCAATGATGAATGATGAAGTTTTGACGTAATCTCCATTTGTTGGATCTATGTACAAATACTGTATATTAAAGTTTGTAAAAAGCTCTCTGGGTGTTATGCTATGGTCGCTGACGGGGGGATGATGATGGACCCAAGAGGTTACTATAACCCTGTTGAAGGTCACCATTATTGCTGCAGTGACCCCAACGTCATCGGTACCCTATTTCTACAGCTAGGTCGATGTGTCTTGCTCAAGAACACGGAGATGGCCCTGACGAGATTCGAACCCGCAGCCTTGCGATTGTGAAACGTGTTCGCTTCTGCTGAGCAACTCCCGTCATTTGAAGAAAACAATATTTTGTCAGCTAGGGGGATAAGGAGGATTTTACCTCTCATGGCCCCACATAGATCACGGATAGCTGTGGATTATTCTGGGATGCATTTAAACCATCGTGCTAGTTAACCCCCCTCCCCCTCACCAAAATCGGAGAGACAGCACTAGAGAAGTAGCCAAACACCTCACATATTCTCTTACCTGTTTGACATAATCCAAAGTCGAAAAAGATCAGGAAGAACAAAACCTTTACCAAGAAAGTTTCCAGCATATCTAAACCGTGACGTCACTTCTACGTTTTCTATCATGCAGTAGTATCACGGAAGTTTCAGGACTGCACATTGGAATACTCGTTATACGAAGAAAACTGACTCACTTGCTACCTGAATCACTGCCTACACTATTTATGAACTTTGATAATAAAATCTCTGCACAAAACGAAAGTAAAGTTGCAAAACAAACGCAACCATTTCATAGTTAATGATTAAGCTTTCATGAAATATGTCTGCATTGTTTGCGGACCATGTAGATACCATTTCGACTGTCATATTTGTTAGCATCGTTTCAATTGGTTCTGGGTGATGTAGGTCTTGGTCAGTGACTCTTGGAAAATATAATGGACGACAGAAATCCCCTTTTTTATTTAATGGTAGCTGGGATAATACTTTATTATATATATACTCTACTTCCCATTGTCACTTGTTTGTCAGATGATAATTAAAGTATTCTATACAAGCGTTTTAATTTATCACGCCACTCTCATGGCCTTATGCAATGTAAACACGGGACTGAGCTGAGCTGCGCCGAATGCAGTGTCAACACTTTAAATAATTTGTTATTCATCTCATGGAAGCCAAAGTGCTTCCAGTTTGATAATCCCAGAACTAAGCTTATCACGCACAGTAGAGCTTGAGAGTAAATGAGTTAGTCTGGGTCCTAAGCAAACAACAGACTGCATTTTTGTTTCATTTTGAGTGTACGAAGCAAACAATCGAGTAAATAAGGTGATTATGGGCGACAAGCAAAACAGAAAAGGAACTGATACACGGAAATACGGAAATACAACAGGTTGAACATTAATTAGCCGGCGTCTTTATCCATTTTACTGGATTAACAAAGGTTTCTATATTACACCTCTGACATCTTCATTACACCTCCCATAACAAATACTTGGTCTTAGATCAATTATTAGTCATAATAAATCAGAGGAAGATTATCTGGTCACAATCACTGTTGTTGGTTACATAAATGCAGCGCACGGGGTTTGTGCTAGTGCTGATCGGAGCGCAGTGAGCTGATCCCAAAGGCCGCGGTTTCAAAGATTTATTAAATACATCACGGAAAGTTTGGATTAACCGAGGTCCGGATAAAAGGATGCCGGAATATCGATGTTCAACCTGTATTTCGAATGAACTTAAACGAACACATAATTTCACAAAATACAAAATAAGTGAAATGCATATAAGCAGTGATCATACATATTCAATAATATCAAAATTCCAGATCCGAAACAACCAACTAAAACCATATCTATCTCTTGTATAGATCTCGCTTGCATCCAATATTCCCAATTAATAGTTGGTAGTCAGAGACTGCTCTTGGGAAATAGAATGGCTGGAATGCAAGCACTATCTTTTCATTTGATGAAAAATGGGAAAATTTGATAGTTTGTAAAATACTTCAGAGAGTTCACTCTACTTTCTATTGTCACTGTTTGTAAGATGGTAATTAATGTATCCAACGCTATAACAGTATATTACACCACCCTCGCACAATGTAACACGGGTCTGAGCTGTAAGTACAGCATGTGAGTGCAGTGCAGTCATACATCTGTCATGCTTTGTGGATGGATGAGCTGCCCCTAGTGTTAGTTACGAGCAGCACGACTACAGTAAATACGGTAACCCAGATGATTTAAGGAATTTGTATCAAGCAATTAACAACGCAAAGCGAGTAGAAAGGAATAATAAAATATATACATAGGAAATATCTATACCAGTGGTTCTCAAACTTTTTCAAGAAAATTGCTTAGCAGACCCCTGAATTTTTTTTCAAGTGACTCGCGGTTCCATGAAAAAATATATTTTGTCTGCAAGTCAAAATACTTTAATGTGGTTCGAGTTTGCTCCAGTACGAACACGTGTAAACTCATTTTTATTATAATATTATTATAGTAAACTAGGAAGGTAACTTAAAAATGTATTTTTTTGTTTATTACATTCATTAAGTACAATTCAATGGGGACTGTGGAGCCCAGTTTGAGAACCACTATCTAAACAAAGTAATAACATTGAACTGGAAATCACTATTTAATTAATCAATATCAATGATAATAATGATAATATTTGTTACAGATGATACGGCGATTTTAAAGAAGTCAAATTTTCCGACAACACACAAATAGAAATTACGAATGACTTAAGCGTATTTTCTGAATCGAGTAAAATGTGGTGATTTGATTCATTTGCATTAGTGACGTGTTTTGAATTACATTTTTTCTAGATTTACTACGTTCCTTACTACTCAGAACTTCGCGATTTAAGATGCAACATAAAATATATCTTGTTGATCCTTCAGATCATTGCAACAACAACAACAAAATGATCATCTTGTAATATAAGTGAAGTATATAAACGTGTATTTGATTTATAACTTTATACATACGAGCATCGTTTAACCGAAGTATCACGATTTTTTACCTTCTGATTACTGGACAACGATTGTGGAGGTTCTCTCCTGTTAGCAAGAGTATATTTGCAGTATCTACATTAACGTAAGTAGCTACACTGATAACTGTGACGCTACGAGATAATGTACATGTTGACTATATGTTGTCGTTCACTTTAACCTGTTTAATTTTACCATGTTGCTTTGTTGTACAACCCAATTGATTATCATGACCCCGGTTAACACGATGTGCTGTATAGATGAGAGCAATTCATTTAACCAACATCCTGATATGTATCATTGTCAACAAGATCATATGTCTCGGCTGGTTCCGAATACACCTGTTCATCCACTATCTTAGATTGTGACGGATTTCTTGGCGGGGGAGGAGGCTTCGCTTGAATTGGTGACGACACACTCTTTGGTGCAGTTCGGTTTAGATTCGTAAGAGTGCTTTGTTTGACTGGCAGATCATCTGTATATGTTCTAAAACAGAATGCGCATTCGTATTTGAACTATTCATTTAGTTTATGACAACATAATGGTGCTCAGTGCCCGATAACTTGTTTGAAGTTGAATGGAACGGTATAGGGAAAAGGTGGGAATATAGTATAGGGAAAATCAGTGGTGTAGTGCTGCCGGAGCGTGCTGGAGCGCCGCTCCGCCATCTCTACAAGTGAATGATAGGTTAACAGTCAATAGTAGGCTTAATATTTTCTTATATATTTAATAGTAAACATGCTGGAATTGTGTATGTGCCTGATGCACTCAGGTGAACACTTCCTGTCCATTTACGAGACGATCGGTGTGAGACAAAGTTGCCAATCGTAGCAAACATTTTAAAGCTCCGGTATCTCCGGTACCTATAAAATTACCACTACACCCCTGGATATAGGTATATAGTTATAAAGGGATAAGTATTGTATCGTTCAATCGTCATATGAATGGAACAAAGTACATATCCCTTTAATTGTCTATAAAATTGTACTCCCTATAGAACTACTATTCACTACCAGAACATCCGTGAAAACTTTTTCAGTTCAATCAACCCACAACCCACATGGGACGATACTATCAAGGCACCGGTAAAGGTGTCGATATACTATTATTCACTCCCAAAACGCCCGTGGCGCCCTGCTTAATCCAATCACCACATGACCCACATTGGACAATTATTTCAAAGTTGAAGACTAAACCTAGAAATTTTCGTTTCATCACTTACTCGACATAATCCTCTGTGAACGAATCGTTATCATGCTGCTGACCCGGTGTAGGGCTAGCTGTTGTATATCGTAATGCTGGTAGATTTGCAGGTCGAATTATCGGAGCTATTTGAGGTGGAAGTGAGTTAGTTGTATGCTTTATTGGTTCAACTTGTTCTTGCCTTGGTGACATTGCATGGTTCTCTGCTAAAGTAAAGGTATTGTATTACTATACAGCAGTATATACCCTTTTTTTTTCTTTTTCGCGTCTAGTTTAGTTTGAGTTCAGTAAGATTTTGCTAAGTTAGAAATAACTGTTACAATATTTGACAAACAGAACCACGCGTTTCCTCTATCACATATCTGTAATCTACTTCGTGTCTTAGTCAAAGATGAGGATATTTTTTTCGTCAAAGATGAGGATATTTATGTTAATGTGAACATTTAGTACCCCCCATTGCGCCCCTGATCTCTGTTCGGCCCCACATATAGCGACCACTTTAAAAACAACAGCTTTACAGTATTGTATAGATTTCCATGTTCGAGATTTCTTTAATAAATTTCCACATTTTATTTACCTGCTGTGTAATCATTTGCTCTTGATTTATTTTTGTTTGGAAATTCTCTGTAAGATAGCCGCTGTCGTCTTGTCCACCTGTAAACACATCAGAGGGTAATTTTCAGTTACGGCTCAAGCAGCAGGGTGACGTTCCCTATTATCCAGTTTTCATTTTATCTTCAATTTTCACATAAGCCCACATAAAGTAGCGCTGTTCATTATAGAATAAATAAATTAATAAAATCATCAGGCCTTTTAGGGGGCTTTTTTAAAAATATCGATCGCCGACATCCTCGTGAACTTAATGAGTTTGGCGATTGGCCCTTATAGAGTATGCCGACTATCCTTATTGTGTCTTAATGTCCAGAACGCATCCATTTGTTTAGTAGCAACAAGGAATTCAAAATCATGTTGTATATCAACTACTGTATCATTAAATGTATCTTACTCTTGTGAAATATTATTTATCTGTAACCTGTAGAGTGTCTTTTCAATAGTCGGATTATTCAACTTACACAAAATATATGATGAGAACTACAATGAGGATGAACAAGGCAGTTCCAACGATGCAGATGCCGACTAAAAAATCCGTTCTTTCGGCGTAAGTCGGATCTTCATATCCCGGGTCTATGAGGAAACAGTCAAGTATAAAATGGCGAAACATATTATATTCTAGATCAGATTATTTACTGCTTATTTAATATTGAGTGGAAATCTTACACTGATTATTTATACAAGAGGTGTGCAGGCCCGCGGGAAGCTGCAGTCAATGTCTATGGGGAATTCATTTTTATGAAAGACGCGAGGGGGCCGCAGGCCAAAAAGTTCAAATCAAATCAAACTACAAATCGTATCATTTTCTATTCCCGTGTTAGCACTACCATCAGCATCACCACATAACGGATCAAAGTACATACCATGTCATTTCTTATACACAAATAGCAACGGATATATTTGTCGCTGTTTAAACTCCTTCTTGTACTGACTATTAAATAATGGTCACTGGTTATCTCAATAGTAAAATTGAGTTGATTTCCAGCTTTAAATTAACTTTCCATAATAGTCTACCAAATTCATGATGAAGTCTAATCAGTTATAGAGGAATCAAACTGGGCAGGCTCATAAAGAGGCAAGAAAGGGCAAGGAATTATAATCACTTATCATGTAACGGAGAGCATGTGCAGTAGTTATGTTAAAATTATATTATGTGTTTTATACATATCAACAGTGGTGTAGTGCTGCCGGAGCGTGCCAGCGCGTCGCTCCGCCATCTCTACAAGTGAATGATGGGTTAACAGTCTAAATAGTAGGCTTATTATTTTCTTCTTATATATTTGATAGTAAACCGGCTGGAATTGTGCTCCGGTAGCTCCGGTAGCTCCGGTAGCTGGAATGTATATATTAAGTTAGGGATATGTGACATAATGCAGGATGGCTATGGGCATGTTCTAGTAACCATACTACTATACCTCTGACTTCGATCACTAGTTGCACAGACTGTCTGAATAATCTTTTATCATTCTGATTTACAGCTAAACATATGTAAGTTCCTGAGTCTTCTTTCGTGATTCCTTGAAATGAGAAATTAATGTAATTAAATATTATAGTTTGCAGCGAACAACATGGCTTCAGGAGGAAGATTTAGTCTGTGATTTATGAAAGCATTTACCGGAATTTGGCCGTATATATAAAGTTGATCCCGCCGTGGAATTCCCGAAGCTTTGAATTTGATATGTCCTATTTCCAGACCCGATGGAAGAACTTTCAACTTGATAGCCTCCTACATATACCCACGAAACCTGTTGAGTAAATACAAATTTAACTTGCAAGAACGCCGGAGATGAAAGCAATGCAATAGACTGAAAACTAACTAACTAACTACTAAATGTAGTTACAGATCTCAAAGATAGTGGAGTTATCAGTTAAATATTCGTTTCTAATGGTTGAGAACCTGGTATACACCATGCCATAGCACCTCTCATACATCATCAATCGATAATTCAAAAAAGTATATGTGAAAATCCGATTTTTTCAAATGTTTTATTCGGAGCCAAATTAAAAAAAAATCTGGCTCTTCGAAAATAGTTTGACTTTCTGCGGTATTTTTTCTGCTTTTTTTGCTTTTTAAATACTATTTATTCGGATGTCTTTTGTCCATCACTCATCAACTCTTTCGTTCTAATATATAGCACACAAAACTCTCTTCTTTATTATTATCGCGGAATGTTTTTGTAACGGATATTGCAGATTTTCACCGAACCACGCCTTTTAGTTATTTATTGTGACGTGTACGAGTTTGATGAGTTGATGACCGCTAGCTTTTCACTGGCGGTAGTTTAACTGGTGGTGAATGAGGGAGTGCAGTGCAGTGTCTTTACAGTACAAAACAGTTGAAATATCGCTATAAACTCGATTGAAATGCTCTTGGACACAAGAATACACTATCTGGTAAGTTTCTTTATTCGTTATATTATCAAGTTCGTGCTTATAGCGACGCTTTTATCGATGCCTTGATGAGTTTGACGGCTAAAGCCAATAGCCTATCTAATTGTAATACTAGCATGGAACATGTAAATGATGCCTAGTATAAGAAACATTGAGATACAATTGTATATGACGATGATGCATAGTGCTATTCCTGTATACTGTACTAGACACAAAGGCATTGGACAGGTATATGATAAGATGAACGCTTGAGCAAGGAGATGTAATATGTAAGTCTCAGAGATTGGTGAGAATCTAAAATTGATCGTTTAGGCTGAATTGTAATTAACTTTATCTTGGGGTTAAATGAAGCGTTTGATTTCGATATATCGGTAATCAAGAAGATTTACCAAAAGCTTGCATTTATTGTCGTAAAGAGATATCTAGATAGGTATTTTGGTTCATCTGGAAACTGGTTACGTTACGAAAGGTTAGGACTCTGCTTTCCAAACTGCGTGTCGCGACGCATTAGTGTGTCTCGACTGTCTCCTGCAATGCGTAGGTGTGTCGCGGACGCGGACATTAAAATGTATTTATGTATCAGTATCTCTCATAGGGGATTGAATTAACCTCCGATTTGCTGTGTAGCGAAATTATTATGTATGTTTATGAAGTGTGTCACCAACTGGAAAAGTTTGGAAAGCTCTGGGTTTGGTGAGCTTAGGTTTGCTGTTCGATATTTAACTGGTACTTACCGTTGGTCTCGTGTACCCTGTTGCATTGCATGTCCAAGAATTGCCTTTTTCGTTTTCGGTGATGTAAACCACCTCGTCTGGAGACCAATTAACTTGACTGATGATAACTCGACCTTTAAGTTAAAATCACATAATTTCGTTGAGTAATTCTCACATAGATGATGAATGTAAAAAGCACAAAAGTTCGTTTGTCTTGGAACAACATTGTCATTTCTTGAATGATCTTTACCAATTTCGCCGCGGAGGTTCATATACTTCCCAGAATAACGAATGAACAAACAAAATCCGGGAGATGAATGAGATGAAATCGAAGAATCTGGAATCTAGAATCCAAGAATCTAGACATATACTTATAAGAAATTTTCCGTCAAAGGGGTCAAGAAAGGGTCGCCCTGCTAGTCTTTCATATAACATGACAGCATTTGAACGCGGGGTTTCTTTCTTCATACATTACTCTGCACTTCCTTACCAAAATTGATCGTTCATTATATAAATTACGTCAAACTCGCTGATTCGAATTCAATAGATCTGTACCAAATTTCACACTAAGGGAAAGATTCATCCTAGGATAACATGGGTCCATTTGAAGGGTAAATCCTAGGTCCGGGGTTTCGGGGTGGAGCCTGATCTCCGTACCAGATTCGATAAAGAATCGTTAAGAAATGAAAAAGTTATTCCAAGACATACATTCTTGCTTATTATATAAATTACCGTATAATATCAGATTTGACATTGCGTTATCATTTATATCACTGAAGTTTTTGGAAATTGCTGTAAACGAGTAGGGATTGATTCCGATATTCAGTTCCGTAACAGATGCATTGTACTCGAAGAAACCACTATCGACATTGTATTTCATTGATGCTTCCCTGTTTTCTTCGTTCACCGTCCAAGTAACTGCAAAACAGTTATATTGTTTGTATTTCTATTGCCAAATATATTTTCTCAGAACCTCTACTTCAGTGGTCCCCAAACCTCTATTTTAAGCGACCCCAATCCTCGAAAAAAATCAGAAATCAGAGACCCCAACATGTGCAGATAGTTTACAGAGAAAAATATTTATTAACGAATTACATAATTACTCAATTCCCTGACAGTAAAATCAGCTAGTATTACATTGATTTTACCATGTTTTGCTGACTGGGTTGTAACTACATGCTAAAAAGAGGTTTATAGGGAAATGTTAACGACAAAATTTTGATGACGGCTCCACTACATGTTGTGAACTAATAAGCCGACCTAGTAGGTGAAGAATGCCCGGGTCAGTTTCGTGACCTTGTCCTTTATAGAACTGATATTATTTACTCGTTACGTTAACAGCGAATTAAAGTTATGCCCGTTTTCATTTTCATGCACCAAAGATGAATGAATATTTCATCTTTGTAGAATTCATATTTACCGTTGACAGTGACGTCCTCGTGAACTATTCCAACTGTTGCTTTGAATGTAACAGTTGAATCGATTCCTTTTGTTGCAATATACTGTTTCTCATCCATTTCCAAATTAAGTTGAGCTGAAATGTGTTACGATTTCGAATAGATTAATTTTAATAATTATAACGATTGATGTTTCCTCTTAAACTTTCCGTGGCCGTGTGAATAGTGGTCACAAACAACACTGCGATTGTCCCGCGCCAAGTCCACGCTCCGTGTTTGTGTAAACAAACAGTTTCTGTGATTTATTATGTTATGACGCTAGCTACACATATACATTGATTAGTAGTTTCATTTCATTTTTTGGTATTTTGATAGAATTTGGTGTAATATAAGTTCCAATTCATAAACCTCAGACAAAACGGATATTTTTGGAATCAAGTATAATCATTATCAATGAATCAATGAATCAATGAATAAATAAAAAAAAGAATCTTACCTTGAGAGCAGTTTATTATACTTTTGCTGTCATTTGTCATAATTATACATCCATTCACATGATTACACATGCAATCCGTGATGCTCTCACACTGACATATTCCACTGCATGCTTCCCCGTATTTTCCAGGTGTACATTCTGTATGTTTATAGATTTCGAGTTATTGTGTGGAATTAAACTTGTAGAGCAGAAGTGTGCAACCTACGGCAAGCGACCCGAAATTGTGCGACGCGCGGGAAGCTTCGGTTTTTGACTAGAGTACGGCCCGTAACAGGAATTCAGTGGGGGTGTTTTTGATGTTATATGAATAGCAAAGCAAAGCGTCTCCAATGTTGATTTATTTGATTTGCAAGGAAATTAAATTGATTCGATAAGGAAATCCTAAGTAAATAGTCACTGTGGAATGCAAGTGCGGCCCATCGTCTAATCCGGTATAGTATAAGAGTATAAGAGTCCCTTCGTATCGGCGTGGGATCGATTGGATAGAATATAGCAGGGGTGGCCAACAAGTCGATCGATAAATACCTGGTCTATCGCAAGTAAATACGCTTTCAAGCAGTATTGTTGAAAGGATAAAAAAATTCAATCAAGTTAAAAGCGATGCTTTAGCAGTTGTAAAGTAAAATATCTGCCGTACACGGCTATAGAAGCACACCAACATAACAAGTTATTTTATGACGGGTGTTACTTTCGGCGCCGATGTCAAAGATGGACATTGCGCGCAGCAAAAACATATTGATGCTAGTCTGTTTTGTTGTTGGCCACCCCTGGAATATAGGATAGGACACCCTAAGTCACCACATCAAATTTGGGCCAACCATTTGATGTTGTATAGCGTAGAACACATAAACAAGCATTCACTTCTTTTAATATAGAAGTTCTCCATGTCTTACCTACGCACTGAGTTTCTTGCCAACTGTCTCCATCACATTCAATCATATCCATTTGAATGACAGCCTGAGTATCAAGATATCCATCTATCAAATAGCCCTGATTGCATGTTTTAGTAATTGTACATCGAGTTGAATTGCAAGTGGAGCAGTTGTAGCAAGGTGGAACATAAGTAGCGTTTTCCTCATCGCTACAAAAATCTAAATTGAAAAACCTTAAAAATATTTAATGTCGTAACGGAACTTGTTTTATTGAAGAGTTGGTGAATTGTGTTAAAAATAATACTCGATTGCACATTTGTTTATGGGGAGTATAAATGTATCACTATCATTAACAAGGGGCGGTGCAGCCTTCCGGGAAAGAGGATAAATCATGCCGCAAAGCGTGCGTTTTGTTCTTGTCTGAATTAGATTTAGTTATGTTGAATAGTGAAGCGTCTATGTTTGCATTGATTTCAAGTCAGTAAGTCGTTCTATATACCATTAGGTGTATATTTTATATATCTCAATTCCATTTCTATATATCTTAATCCAAGGTTCATTCAAGGAGTGAATTGGAACACAAAATTTACCTTCACCCGGACTATGCTAAACCACGCCCATGATAACCATATGTACTCGCAACGTTGAGAATTGCCTTATATATATAGTGAACAATATCTTCTACACATATAAAAATAAATAAATCTTACATTGAGAAAAAATACCAGGCAAAACCACTGCAATGAGAAGAAGTCCAAATACTGCTGTAGATTGCATTTTGCACACAGGTTAATTTCCCAACGTTAATGTATATGCTGACGCGAGTTGGCTGGAGCTTGATACAATAGTATTAATCTATATCTTTCATAATAACTCTAAATTTCAATAAAAATGAAAAGATGCGAGAAAAAATGCTATTTTGCTACTTTTTCTTCAAAAATTCGTCACCGCATTTGTAACAATGAGATCTTTTTAAATAGTTATTACCTGAACCTTTATAAATATAACAAGTCTTACAAATCTAATAGTGATGATGATAAATGAAATTCAATATTTATAGCCTATCTGTTTACTGATTTATTTTGTTAATTACTGTATATTGACCCTCTACTTAGAGTTCATTCATACTTGCGGCTAGTTAATACATTACTAGAAGTTGAACTGTTTCTTGTTCGGTTTTATTGAGGCAAATTTATCATATAATCTCGTATACCTTCAATAAGAAATTTGAGCCGGAATTTAAACATATATAAATCTATGCTAGTCGAAGTATAATCATTTGACTCCCTGGAATAGACTTACAGGACTTCCCAGTGCGTTATACTGCAGCAATATTCTTAGCCTCAAATGTAGCTCCAGCACTCTACAGTGTTGTAGTTGCTATTGATGTTAAATAGTTTCCCTCGTTAAGTTGCTGCTTTACGGTTCAATTTCAACTTATTTAACGTCCAAGATGTCAAGACAAAGCTATAAACGTCTTATCGTAAATTCCTTGAACATGTTGCAATTCATTTTTTTGTGACGCTATATCCACCTACCTTCAAGCTTGGCAAATATTGACTTTCCTATCACACGAGCTACCATGAAACTACTTTCGCTTTACGCGTAATAAGATTCAATACACAAAAGGAAAAGACGTCAGAGCAAAAAATAGATAATAGTTGCGAACTTTTAACAATATTATCATGTGCAGTGATTAATCCTAATAATTAGTCTGCATTGTGGACAAGCATAACCCAGAGTTATTGCCACTCCGCTGTTCTGTGCAGCCAAACCAGCCTGCTTCAGTCTACTTTGGAGACAATTTTTCCCCGTGTATTTTATAGCGGAAGTGCTATTGTAATTGGTCGGTGGAATGTGCAAAAGTCCAGTAACTGTGTTTATAATTCTTTAGGACGAGAGCCTAAAGTAGAGAAGAAACTCTCCCGCTCGTAGCCCAATTTGTCCCATCAAATTTAGGCTCCTCCCTGAGTTTTGTGTTATACAATACAAGATATAGCTTAAACTTCAGTGCATGTATTTCAGCTGCGTACATTTTGATTTCTGTCAATAATTATGCGTAATTAATGGAAATAATTTGCAGATAAACAGCGAGAGTTCTGCATAATTGTAGCACAATTCTAGTTTTTATTTTATTTACTTTTTTAGTCGATGTTGATTGTTAATAGAACGCTTATAACAGTCATACCAAACAATGTTTTTCGGAACTATATATATTAGGTTGGTGCCTCTGTAACTTAAACAATCATTGAAGTAACAAAATTCTTCAAGATTCCTTTTTATATTTCTTGTATTTCTTCCTTAAATTTAACACTGTGAACGCCAGAGTCAGATTTCTAGCACCCTATGTGTGGAACCTGTCTATTGATGTTGAAACAGTAATGGTAAAATGTAGAGGCTAATACAAAGACCCTAAAATAGCCCACCCGCCATCTGTACTTACGGATTAGCACTATGGCAAGCACTGAAATTGCGCCCCTGTTCAAACATCTGACGACCATCTAAGAGCTTGTCTGTCTTTACCAGAAATAAGTGTCTCCCTTACGTTAGGTATATACAATCACCTTGGACATAGTGCCACATTTTGACTACTATTGTATTCTGCAATCGCTCTTCTGCATAGTAAGGTTCCATATACAAATTTCCTAATTCTATCGACAGCTGGTTGCGTTATTGCGAAATTACATTTATAAAACCGAAGACGTTTCGAAGACGGCTAAATCGCCTGTATAAATTTCTTCTATTTTACGATGACGATTAGAAATTTTTTGACGGGGGATCTTCCAGTACCGCAAACATTGAAAATGAAAGAGATGTAATTTTTATTTGACTACGGTCAACAATCCCTCTACCTTGCAACAAGATAGAAGATATAAACTAACAACGTATGACCTCTTTGTAAGGGATAGTGAAAGTAGATCTGTATGGCTTTTATACAAAAAATTGAATTACATTTGAATAGATTTAGAAGAGTTATATTCGGGTCATGCCTTCGGCCATTTCAGTAGCCTTTAATTTGTCCAAGTATCTAACTTGAATTGAAGTCGATTTTTTTTACTGAAAAGTACTTCGAATTTGACCTCATCTGACACTTAAGATCAAATCATACTCGAGTATACAGATAAATTTTGATTTCACTTCGCGCGCAGTTTGAACGTAGAAACATTAATCGAACTCCGAATCAAATTTATCTAGAAATTCGAAGTCTAAATATTGAATGTAAAAAGTTCGACAAAGTACAAGTCACCACTGTATATGCAGTAATTGTTCTATTGCGCACTTGCCCCTATCACACCTGTGTGCTTCAGCCCACTCATGTTAATGTTTCTTTCACATCACAGATACAACACAGACTTCGAATGAAAACGTCCACAAAGCCATCTCATAATGAACTCACCAATCAAGGTATTTAGTATAAACTTTACAACAATGGTAATCTATCAAATATTGTTAGAGCGAATTAGATATAATTTATCCGCTAGACGGCGCTATGAGTTTTACAGCAATGGTATCTTGCTAAATAATGTTCGAGCGAATTAGATACATTTCATCCGCTAGACGGCGCTATGAGCTTCACAGCAATGGTAATTTACCAAATAATGTTCGTTCGAATTTGTTTTGTTTTTTCAGCTAAACGGCGCTATGGAGATATATGCTTCACAGCAATTGTAATTTACAAAATAACGTTCGTTCGAACAGATATATTTATTCCGCTAGACGGCACCATGGAGCAATTTACTGCTCGCGTTTGTTAGCAAAATATAGGGAGACAGAATAAAATTTAAATAAATAAATTGATGACGTGCAACCAAAAATTCAAGTAGTTTCTTCTCAAAATAATGAACTGTCAAAACATCGATAGAACTAATCACGCTAAATACGTCACAGTCACAAACAATGCTAAATTTAATTAAGATTGTTACGCAACCGCAGATCTTAAAGATCGTTAATATCGAATTTTGGATCCTCCAGGGATTCGATGCGTCATAATTAAGCATTGTAACGTCACAAGAGAAAAGTTAAGTATCAGTGTACAGACAGTAACAGAGAACCAGATTTTCTGAAAGGGTAAAGGTTAATGCCACGTCAAATAATGCCTTTCAAAGTTTTGATGTTATGTTCTATTTATATAGCAGAAGAACCTCATTTTGAGAAGAGTGCATTTTATTAATAGCGGAATGTGTGTGTATATATAAACTGGCTAAGTGTTGGGTTTAATTAAAATCGGCTCAAGGTTATTTCCGCAGTAATTACAGGTTGAAAACTTTGCATACAAAACAATCATGCATAGTTGTGGTTTGTCTGGCAAACTTACCATTGAATGCAGCTATTCCTCGGGTAACGCGATCAGTTAATTCTCCTATGATTTACATCAGGGTGGTCCAAACGCTGGCATGCGGGCTACATGCGGCGGCGGACATATTTCGTCTGGCCCGCGGATCGCTTCTGGTATACTGTACATGAAACCATAGTGTTCTAGAATCTAGTTTTACTTACTTGCTTCAAATTATGACAGACAGCGAACCAGTGTGGCGTAACAGTGCCGTAGTAGATCAATAAAGAACATGAACTTGTTGCTGCAGTAAGCTGTCCGTTGCTTTTTATTCAAGTCACGCACCAACCATGCCAGCTCAGTATTAGCTACTTGTAAAATTTTAAATACTATTTATATTCTATTTAAAACATACAAATTCTTGATAGTTGGAAAGAAGAGGTGTTGCCTTATTCTAAGGGTCAACTTATATATAGTCATACCTCGTACTACGTTATTAATTGGTGCCAAAAATCGGGGAGTTTCCCCGTATGCGGCTCGCAAGATTTTCCTCAAACCCTTTGTGGCCCTTCATGCTCGCAATCTTGGACCACCCTGTTTTACATTGATCAAATTTAATATTTACCGATATGAATTTATTGGACACTCACGGTTGCTTTCTTACAAGCACCAATTTAGAAGTGGTTTTAATCAAAATTGATAGCAAGAGATTTTTAATCAAGCTCTGCCTTTCTGCACGCATTGTTTCTGTAGTGTATCTGTACTGTACGAGGGCACGAACGTTTTTTACTACGGTTCTTACTGAATTTAAATTCTTATGCGATAATTTCTTACATCAAGCATTCTTGCTACGAAATTTTCCGCCGAAGACAATTTCTTACACGAATTGTTTCCATTTCATTCCTAAGACAAGGGCTTCCCAACGGATTCCAGGTGGACCCCCTGATGTCTACAGCGCGATTACAGGGTTACAAAAAACTGATAAACTGAAATAAATGAAATAGGGATGTGGTATCCTTGCACGCGTTTTATCAAATACTAAGTACACTGAGATTAAGTAGTTATATTAAGCAGCAAATAGTATAATTTGACCATCCAAAAAAAAATCCTGTTATTCAAACACGTTTTGAGATTCAATTTTTTTATTTTGACACCTTTGTTCCGTTGACCCAGAGAGAAGCTCCTATCCCCTTACACCCAATCGTTACCCCACTCACTGGGTTAGGTTTTGCGTATATAATTTTGTTAGACGTTCAAAATACAAAGGACAAACAACTCGGATGAACTCATAAAGCAATGAACTCAAATAGGCATCTCGCTGAACCGGATTTCGCGCCATTTCAAGTTTAATTTTTTGTCGATTTCGACTGATATTTAAATGTCAACAATGTTGAAATTTGAACTGACCTGAATGCGTCAATTGCTCAGTCATAATGTGAGATCGATTGTTCGATAATAATGAGTAGCTGGTACTTCTTGCAGACGAATCTAAAAATATTGACATTTGATGAAATAAAGGTCAGTGATCACGTTAATTCGACAGTGTGATGAAAATATTTTCAAAATAGAATGTAACTACGTGTAAAATAGACCTTACTAAACGAGCAATTCCCGAACAATACTAATATTACGGGTGTTGTGTTATGAAAGCTGAAGAAAGCAGACCTGTAACCTTTTAAATAACATTCTTTTAATTTCATTTAAACATAGGCCGCTGTAGGTGCTATGCGATATAAAATGTCAAGCATCCTGTTCAAGGCAGCTTCATTTCCTTTAGCAAAGGTTATTTCTTTTGTTAACGCTTCCCGGTTGTTCATAGCGAATTCCATTTATAGGCGTATGTGGTCTTTGCTTTGGAGGACAGAGTTTTCAGAGGCATATAAATAAATATGTGGTTTCTACTTAGCGGATTTTCACCCATCGCGGGGGGTTCTAGAACGTAAAGGTGTAGTTGTAATTTTCATGTAGTGGAATAATTTGTTGATTAAAAGAATAACAAAGTTGACTTTTATTTTGAGTTGATATATCTTAAAGACACAGGAGCGCAATTTCAATGCCTTTACTTCCATTCAATAGTTTTTGTCTCTTATAGTCAAGGCCGCCGAACTGTCCTTATTTCTAAGATTTGTCCTTATTTTGGCCTATTTTCAGCAATGCAACAATTTGAAATGCAAATTTTTCATCTCGACTAACAAGATATTTTAGCCCAACCAGTACTCCGCGTGCACACTGGTATGTCGTGAACGATGCTATGTGAACCGCAGTGTATTTGGGTAGGGAAATCTTATTTTTTCCCGGTTGTCCTTATTTTTTGGTTCCAAATAGTGTTGGCTGTTGAGACTGATTATATAGATTTAATTCTGTTCTAACCTTGCTAGCATACTTAGGGAAAGGCGCTGTCTGCGTTTTTGCCTTGTATAAATTGTCTCGTGTTCTCCTAGTTGGAATGTTTTATAATTTCTCCTGTTCCACTCAGGATCCGCCACTGCCATTGACGTGGGCAAATAAATGGATGTTAAATAAACTAATGTGATGCAATATCTCCCATTTTTTTATGTGTTGTGTACATAGTAGTTTTCAAGTGGCACTTGTCAGTTCGTAAGTGGATTCGATTGTGATTATGCGCTTGTTCAGACACTTTCTATTGTTTTGTTAATAGACCTTTCGTGTAACGATCTCTCTTCAAACGAGTTGGAAGAATTTCCCACTGTGTGTTCCGAGGTGAATTTTGAGTGACTGCTCAAGCTTCTTTTCAATTATAATATTTAGGTAAAATACACTCTTAAATCAAACTCTGAACTTCCGTGAACGTTACCAAAGTCCATGATCGTTTTTAAAGACCTTTGATCGTCTTTCTTCAAGATCCTATGACATATAGACATAGCCTATGATTCTCTAATGCCTACTTTACGTATGCATATTGTAAACTAAATTTTAAGTAATTCAAATCAGTTTAAAATAGGCATACACGTGGTTAATATTAAATATTAGGTCAAATATAATTAAATACTGAAATTACGTAATAATACAATACCCGTGAGCATGAAATCCTAAAGTACCCAAATATATATACAGTAATACAATACCCGTGTTATAAGGAAGTTTCAACAATCGACAAAGCGACTGTCTGAGATAGAGCGATCGAAGCTTCGAGTAATCAAAGCTAACCAAAGGTCTAATAAGGAGTATAGTTATGTACATACATATAATGATTCTCATTGGTGTATTTGAATTTATGAAGAAATTTAGGGGCGTTTCCATGCACGATCCCGCCCACTCAATAGACGACAGTTGATAATGAGAAATTCAGTTGATTCTTATGTTACGACCTCGCCACTGCCGCGACCACGTTTCACTTATAAAAAATTATATTATCAAATTCTTTGTTGACTACTTGAATTTGATAAAAAACACACAGTCATTGTTATCTTTTGCATTCTCATTCTATTCAATTCTTTACCGTTCAATTCTCAATTCATTTATTATAATTCTGTTACGGCCGAGTCATTGTATCTATAAGAGATTATACTCGAAGTAATTTTTAATATTCTGACGAAAAAATTCGCGTGATTTAACGTTGCATCATCTGACGAAGGCTCAATGGAAAAACCCAGAGAATGAAAATGGGGCGTGGCGACACGCCCTTATATGAGAAGATATCTAATACGACCAATTATGAATTTACGTAACGAACGAGTTCACAGAGTACGTTCGATAATGCCACCAAAAAGAGCTTGAGATGTTATCTAGTTGTTTCGTTATATTAACCCTAAAATCACGTGGTATTTACTCTTCATCGCCCCCTGTGACTATGTTGATATAGGCCTCATAGTGAGTAGATTTAACATATAACGTAAGACCCCACAGAGTCAAATAGGGATCCTGCAAGAGCAGGGGTGGGCAATTATTTTCCCCATGGTGCCACATGAGGAACAAAAAATATTGTGTGAGTAGTCTGAACTCATTTCTGTATAACATTAATTTTATGTAAAATGCGGTAAATTGCATTGTTTTGACAAGCTTTGACTGGTAAGAGTGAATGTTATGACTATTAAACAATGAAAAAGTGAAATTGCCTTACAAGAAATGTCATTTATT
>QXVX01001996.1:0-38552 GCA_013436065.1 Halocynthia aurantium | reverse complement strand
AGGTTTGTTGCTGATCGTGGTTTTCAAGGAACTGATCATTCCAGAGACAGAGAAGGTCCAGTTCAATTTGAGAAAGATGAAGAAGATCCATTTGGTTTGAATAAATTCTTGGAGCAGGCTAAACAGGTAATGGAGCAGTTATTGGAGTTTCAATGCAGTTATGCATGTTTATTATGAGTACTGGTAACCTCTGTTCTTATTTCTAGGCTAACAAACGTCCTGCTGAATCCGGCAGTCGGTCTAAAGAAGAAAAAAGCAAGCGAAGCCGTAAATGAGTACAATAAAAAATGGAGAAAGGGAGTCCAGAAAG
Organism: Halocynthia aurantium; assembly: GCA_013436065.1. Lineage (NCBI taxonomy): Eukaryota > Metazoa > Chordata > Ascidiacea > Stolidobranchia > Pyuridae > Halocynthia > Halocynthia aurantium. The sequence goes on along the minus strand of QXVX01001996.1, from coordinate 38,242 downwards.
GGGGATTGTTTCTATGGTGCTGAATATTCCTACGCTTCTGTATGCTGCCCAACCATTACCTTTCGATGATTTGTAGTCGTACTTCATGGATGAGATGTACCATTCGTATCAAATGGTTGTGTTGATTACTTCCGACACATTGTAAAAGTACGTTTTGTTTTTATGTACAAAGGAATAAAATTTCGCTAATTGATCATGTTTTATAAAGTATTTGGTTCGGGGTTATTCTGGTTTGGTACTGAATTTTCACATTTGAACTGTGCGTGTAGTCGACCCGTGATCTTAGATAAATCATGCAGTTAGTTTGATTGTCACTGGTAGTCTACTTAAATAGGAATCGGTCTAGTGCAAAAAAACTGGAAGAATTGCGTGTACGAAAATTACTTTAGGAAGAAAAAAATCATTTACGGTAGGTGGCGCGACCGAGTAATTTTTGGCGGAAATTGCTTGCATGCTATATCTGCATTAATTGGGCAATATAAAAACCTCTGGTGTAAGATTTGGCTTTGTGGTAAGTTGAAACAGGTATTTTGCCAAATTCTACCTTCCAACCGGTAATAGAGATGCTTCCGCGTAGTTCTGACTTCGTTTCTCTTCTCTGCTGATCGCTGGTAGTTCACGTGTTTGCTCATTTACCTTCGCCGCTTGATCAAGCAATACGGAAGTATTTCAACAAAATATTATTGGTAAAATAGATACCATGCTGCTAATAGCTCGTAGTTGTCTAGCAATAGGTAGTGCCAGGTATTTTCTGAGGAGTGCTGTTGGTATGGCGAGTTGAGTACCAATTTTGTGTGGTAACTTTACTTTGGTTAGTCAGTTATTGGCAGATCTCTCAGCTATGTAACTATGTATGTTGACATACAATTATGATCCACTTACTAATGTTTACACTGTTGAAACTACGTGTGTTGATATATTGAATGGTATTACCACTCTCTATATTTTTCTCAGTTTAATATTAACAAATTAGATCTTATAGTTTTTAATTTGTCTTTGCATAAAAATTCTTTCAGGATAGTGTATGTATACTAATCTGGTCAAATATTAATTTGTAAGTATTAAAATGGTTCTGATTTCTGATTTTTTCTTTCTTTTTTATTTATTTTTATTGCTTCAAGATCAGATGATATGTAGGTTCAAGAAGATGAGTAAAAGATGCAGGTACTAGCAAGCCATTGAAACATATTCCCAGGAATACTTTTTCTTCTCTGTTAAAAATGGAAAGTACTATAGCATCTATTTGTTTATGCTTATTGTGTTGCACCTGTGATGAAATTAGAGTAACACGGTCATTTTAATATTGATTTTGGTGCGCCCTCTTTTATGTTCGGATATTCTTATCACTACTTAGCTCAACAACATTTATATAGATATTGGGCCTATATTTCAATCTACTTTATCCCCATAATAAGAAATCTTTTTTTAATTTACAGTTTAATTAAACACACCAGATTGGCTTCTAAATTTTAACTGAAATCCAACTGAACACGCACCATGGCACCGTCATACATGGGACAGAGTGAACCGGAAAGAAAAACTTGGCCGAACAAATTGGAATATCATTTGACGCTCTTCAGTCAAGCATTGGGATTGTGCAGTTTTTGGAGATTCCCATATTTGGCTTACGAAAATGGAGGCGGTATGTCTCTGTTGTGCTTATAAATAAACTTGTTTTAATTATTATTATTATTATATTTATATATACTATAGTTATTTGATTCATAGTTAACTGATTTGTTGAAGATGTATGATGTATGGGATAATCAGATTATCTTGTATTTTAGTTATGTAAATCTTTATTGAGGCATTCATCTTATTCGACGTTCTCATGAAACCTTTCATTCATAAGGATTATTCCTTTCATTCATATCAGTTTTTATCGATAGTAATTTTCTATAGCTACCACTGAAAAGGAGGTATTTATGATTCCTGTGATTGAAAAAAGATATTTTCTCATGAGAATGTTTTACAATATTAGGTATTTTTGAGCTACTGGGTTGATAATTGAAACAAAAAGGTGGTCTATCTACCTCACTGAGAATTATTGTGACCATTAATGTTACAAGTGAGATTGTTAAGTGTATTTGATAACCACGAGTGTAATAGTGAAATATCAACGACAAGAGTTCTTTGCTTAAATTCCCTTGAAACCAAAAGTTGTAAGCTGACCTGTGTTGACATACTTATATACGGATTTCATTCATTGTGAACATGGCGTGTGGTAAAACCACTCCTTGCTTAGTCAAGCTGCAAGTTTAATCAGGATGTACCAAAATTTTGTTCAACAGTTCTTGTCCTTGTTATTATTTGACTCGATCATCTCAAGGACTTTCACGATGCTAATTCAAACTCCATTTTCATTTCAGCTCCTTTTCTTTACACATTTCTGCTGCTTTACCTGCTGGTTGGAGTACCACTTGTTTTTCTTGAAATGGCTTGGGGACAATATAGTAATCTAGCACCACCACAGAGTTTCAGCATAGTACCGATGATGCAAGGTATTTGTTTTCGTGCTTTTTTCACCTTGAATTGTATTCTATCGATGGTATGTGTTGGTCAAATGATCTAAGATTGCCAATAAAGCATAGTCATTGCAGTCATGATATCATTAATGAACATACCTGTTCGACATATACAGTTAAGCATAATAATTCCTTCGGCCATTGTTTTACACATACCATTCATATTGCAAAGTAGCATGCAGTTATTCAATCAAAAGGCATTTCAAAGAGTCTGTTGTTTTAGTCTTTATTGCAATGAAGGAAGTAATATAGCATGTTCAGGAAACCGTTGGTATCCAATTACTAATACTCGACGAGTCCTTCATTTGTGCATTGATGCAGAGACAGCTGTCCCTAATAATCACGTTATTATTGTGAAAGTCTACTGTCACTATATCCCCAGACTTGACAGATTTACAGATTATACATCAATTATGTTCTTTCACTTACATTGTGTTGTATTACCATTTGCAATTTTTAATGATAATGCTGACTTTTGTTTTTCAATTTGCAGGACTTGGCAGTTGCATGTTATTACTGACCTCTGCTGTGGTAATTTACTTTGGTGTGGCATCGTATTACCTTCTGTTATATCTCGTTTCATCTTTCGCAAGTCCTCTGCCGTACAGCACTTGTTCAAACCCCTGGAATACAGTACACTGTCAAGTAGACCTAGGTATTATATTAGATTGATATTCTAGATGCAATGATCATTAAATATTATATCATAGATAATGATCATTGAACTCTATCGACTGAATTTAAATTAATACGGGTTTCATATGTCATTTCATGTTAATTCATATAGGTTAGGAATTAGAATACTGTAACGGCCATGTCTATGGTAATCCCTATGCATATCTAGCAATCAGCAACTTGATTTATACTCCTTCAATATGCATTGGGGTTAAGCTGTATTGTAAATATTTATATTGCAAATAATCTTCTGCACAGATCCCAATTGTCTTGAAGAAAGTTTAGAAGGAACGGCTGCTACCGAAGGTGAGGATAGTACGCTGATCCCAAAACACAGTTGCAATTACACCTGGGACAAAACACAGACCGTGCCGGTGATAGAATTTTGGCAGTGAGTGCTAATATTTTCAATGTCACATACCCAATTTAATTATGGCATCTTAGTTTTATTTGAAATTTTTTGCCACTATATAAAGGGAAACTGTCAGATATTGATCATCAAAACATCACATATATTTGCAGAAATAATTTGGCCTCGAAAGCAGCAGTTTGCAGGAACTTGCATAGCATCACAGACATCACAATGGGATCCTCGACTGTTCTTTTGTTACCCACAGTTGTGCTTGGATGTTTCGCAGCAATTCGATTAATTATTGCTACATTTTCTCTCGCTTCGAGTGTACGATTCACTGGCAAGGTATTATCACAGTGCTTATTGTTGTGTTAGGATTATATTTATTCTTTTCCATGTTTGTGTACATTGAGTCACTGAATTACAAATAGAATTTCTATTCTTGACGAAGCCTTTTTTAAATAAATTGTTTCGACCATGGCTGTGGAGTTGGAATCTGAAGCAATTCTTGGATTACTGGAGTATTTTTGAATGCCAAGTTTTATTATAAATTTGCAGTCATACACTTAGTTTAACATTCTGTGAATGTCAAGGAATAATCCTTATGAATAATTAATAAGCATGAGGTCAGCTAATTGAATTATGCTGGGCAGTGTTTGAACATGCTGAAATTCCTTCTCACTATTCTTCATTTTATTACTCTACAGATAAATATTTAATACGTCTTTTTGAATTTGCAGGTAGCCTATTTGCTATGCACGATTCCGTTTGCAGTTTCGGTAATGCTCTTGGTGCGATGCATCACATTAGAGAACTCCATTGCAGGTCTTTCGTATCTGTTCGTTCCTTCGGGTATTGAGAGTTTTATGTCTCCAAAGGTGACTGACATTGGATTTCTTTTTCATCTTTCATTCGGTTAATCACATCTAACCTTTGTCAAGAGAAATTTTGGCCATATATTGATAGGGAAAACAGGGAATTGATAACTACTTGTAAAAAACTTGGAACTTTGTGACAAGCTCTACATGCTGTGTTTTTATGGTGACTAGCTACAGAAGTCCCCAAAAAAGTCGTTGTAGATATAAAATATTGTATGTGTATTTTCTTTTTTCATTCTGTCCTAAATTCAGAGTGAAATGAATTTAAAGATTGTATTTTTTTCAAATTCTTTTGCACTATTGTATGAACTTGAAAATATATAGTGGAGAATATAACAAAGAGTAATAGCTCGGATTTGATTCACCACAAGTCCATTATTTGTTTTGCACTGTTCTCTGCCCATTGTCAATGGATTTTGACTGATGTGTTTCAGCTTCAGCGAATACTGAAAAAGTTCAGACATCCAATTGTTAACATTTTCAATAATATCACTGGCTAAAATTTCCCCTTAGATACATTCCAACAATGTTTGGAACGTTATAAATCATTATGGTTGGCATCATGACTCTGGATAACTATATAATGTACCTTCTATTAATAAATTTCTTTGCAGAGATCGGTGTCTTGCCCTGGGCAAAATTCGTCTCGCAGCTAATTGCTGCTATTTTGGTAAACAATTATACTCTGCATTACTATTTAGCAACACAAAGCAATGACTGCTTTTTCTTAAAGACTTGTTTGATTGTAAACTTTAAACTGCTCATCATAAAGTGAAGTCAGGCATTTCAATATTTGTTTTTGTTTTACAAGGTTTGGAAAGATGCAATCAGCCAAGTGTTTCTTTCCTTGCTTGTGACTTGGGGTGGCTTGAGCACTTGGTCATCATACAACAAATTCTATAATAGGTATATAAGTGGTTATTTTTATTAAAAATGTTTGATTTCTGGCAGAGGGTTATATGAATATTCCATAGGGAACTCTAGATCAATCAACACACAATTATTTTTCCAACTGCAATTTTCGTGAATTTAAAACAAAGTTTTAAATGATTTCTATTATATGTTTAACTTATAATCATCTCATTTGTTATCCATTGCTATTATACTGAAATAATTCAGATAACAGAATAATAAAAAATATAAAACACTCAATGTGGACATGGATACAGAATAAGATGAAAATTTTGATGAATAGCATTATGATATAATATGATATATGTTTAAAGAAATCAAATTGCTATCTTCTCAGATATGAAATCGACGCATCCATATTGGTCACCACTGTTCCCATATTTTCTCTCCTCCCGACCATTTCCGTATTTGGAGTTATTGGACACTTGTCTTATGTCCTTGGCGTTCCACCATCAGAGGCGTTGAATGGAACGGATGGCCCCCTGGTGCCGATCGTTGCCTACTCCGAGGCTCTTACCCAAATGTGGGGCAATCCTGTTCCATGGAGCATAATCGTCTTTATAAGTTTGTTTGTGTTATCCACTGCATCCATCGTAAGTCACGTTGTATATATTCCACCAAGCAACAAACAATTAAAAAAATTACAAGTTTTTATGAATTTTTTTCAGTTTCCATGCATAGAATGTCTTCTTACTTCGATCTCAGATTCATTCACGGTGTTTCGCGGACTCGGACTAAGAATCATATCTGTCTTGCTTCTGCTGTTTCTGACCTTGGCGATTTACTATATAGTACCTTGCGTTGTTGAGGTACACTATGGTTTTTAGTATTGTGACAAATGATAGTATAATAAAATTTGACAAATGGATAATGGTAAATTCTCAATGGTCTGCAGGGAAGTGGACTTCAGTACATAGAGTTCTTCGACACGTTAACATTGCCGGTCTGCAGCATACTCATCGCAATCCCTGAACTTATACTCATTACTTATGCATTTGGTAAGTTACTTGAATCTGCAGCAAAGCACAATCCCATGACTGTATCCTTTAACGCTTTTCTTCTCATACTTATGTATGTTATTCTCATTTTCTATTTGTATTTTAATAACAGGTGTGAAACTTCTGAGTACCAACATAAAGGCAATGACAAATAATAACTGCTTGAAAGGGCTGATCTGGCCCATATTATGGGGAGGAATAACACCCATAATATTGTTGGTGAGTATGGATCTATATTTGTCTCATAGGAAGGTGGGATAAAGTTGATTTCCATTCCCCAGGCTAACAAATCAAGAACTGTAATGAATAACTAATGTAATATTGCTTAAAGTAAATGATAGTAAACTTACTAGTCACATCAAAATTTATCTTGACTTACATTTACTTTTATTTTTCAGGCTTGCCTTGTTTACATAACATATGGTGCGGTGGCCAACGGTGTATTGAGCTTAACTCCCACCCTTCACAGCGGTGTCTCTTCTATGGCAATTCCCACAAGTTGGACAAGAATAGCCACCTTTGTTGTAATAGGCGCGACAGTTTTGTTGTATGTGATTACAGCTGTCGTGAAAATATTAATGTCAAGGGGAAGCTGCTTCGAGGTAAAGATGTCCTGATGTGATAATATTAAGGGTGATGAATAAATTAGACTTGCTACTTATGAGATGGTCCAGGTTCCAAAAGCAGTTCATAAATGAAACAATCTGTAAATTTATATGGATCGTACTTCAAAGGAAACTTAGGTCTATGGATATAATATAGTACACTAGAAAATTACATCAATGTTATTGCATTTACTGTACAGAAACTTCGAGATGTGTCAACTCCCGCATCTCTAGGGCGCTCTAGTATCCACACAAACGGTGGAGGGAGGAGTCGCAGGTCAAACGGAGACCTATTCATGGCCGACTATGTTGGTCATCAAGATACGAACGAAATCCTCATAGATGACGACATTGTCACGACTGTTTGACCTTAAACGTGGTAACTCTAGCCGGCTTTGACAAAGCAAGTAACTATGTTTCGCTTACTATATTTCAAACCATTCCTTATGGTGCTCTTGTTATGTGGCATGAATGAGAGTAGCCTCTCTTACAGAATATGTATCAAATACAGCACATTGTGCAAGAACTAGACTAGGCAACAGATGGATACATAATATCACATTGAAAATAAGGTCACAAACTGAATATCAAGTTATTCCTTTTACTAAATGCTGAAGGAAATATTAAACTTAAAGTATTGGTGCTTGTGTATATTCTCAAATCTGCTGCAGACTATTCCGTCCATGGTTCATTCATTCAACCATAGGCATTTATTGTATTTTTCAAATATTTTTTCTATTGTTATTGCAACAATTTCTTCTCATAAAGTTTTAACAGATTGATAATAATTGAAGATGAAAGTGGGAATCTGTTTTAACTCATTACTAGTATTTTTATAACTTAGTTTTTCAAAGCATACACACATCCAATCCAGCCTTGTTTCTCATTCTCAGTTAATGTCCACTCTGTACACAAACAATTAAAGATTTAACTTTCTATCTACATCATAATTCAATTGTAATTTGAAATTGATTCTTGAACCTATGTAAGCAAGAGCCTAAGCTTAAAGAACTCTCTTGATATGATCTTATAACCTCTGTGCATTAATGATGTATACTGCCAAGTTTCAATTCTGTATTCTTTCCATTGACCATGTTATAGTATTAACCTCCAATCAAAAGCTTGAAGACAACTTTGAACTTGTTGCAATTCCCATCTGCATGTTAAAAGTGAGTTGATAAATTCATGACAAGAACTTTTTTAACCAGTTTAATTTCATTTTTAAAATCACAATTTCTTTTATCAATTTCTTCTCATTTTTCACAGCTTTCATTTATCAAATCCTTGCCTTTTAGAATCTTCGTTGCATAGGCGTTCTTAGTTGTTTTGATGTAATCCTTTATATATATTCTTTGAAGATTTCTACTTGAACTATAGAATTAGGATTCCATAATATCTTAATTTTTCATAATGACAACCAATAACTAATGACCCTCGATGAAAATTTATTATTGAATTATTTCAACATGCTCAGCTTCATATATTCTTTTTTAAATCCTTGTAATCATATCTCGTTTTAAAAACTGAATAATTACAGATACAAAAGATATCTAGTGTTATATACTGTAACATTTATCAAGAAAAGTTTGACAAATCAATGGTAGGTGCTTGTAACAAAAACTAACATAGCACCACACGTGTCCGGTTATAGTGCTAGTCCATAAAATATTTCCCCCTGCTGTCATAGATGGGTCTAGTGACTGCAGAAGTGAAGTAGTAATAAGGAACAATAGTCAGGTGAAAGCTTCCAATAGCCTCGAAAGTCAATGATGAAGATCGGGAAGCACCTCCGTGGATTGCAGACTCTGGCACGAGTTCAAGGAAATGATAAGTAAGCGTTTGTGTATGAGTTGGAGTAGATATAGGCTATTTCCGGTGACTGTCCGAGGGTATAAACTTTGTCTTATTCCTAAAATAAGTCTTACTACGATTTGTTTGCCCTGCGATATTTCACAATGCTGGTTTATGTACTCAGAATATATATGATTTTCTGTTAGCAAATATGTTTTCTTGTACTAATGATATACAGTTATACACTATACAGTATCTGTTTTTATTTATCGTTGATTACTTCCGCGAGATGGCGTTATGTAACTGTACTCGAAGAAATATTTGATATATCTGATTTTTATCGTTGATTAGTTCCGCGAGATGGCGGTATGTAACTGTACTCGGAGAATTATTTGATATATATATATATGATTTTTCTCGTTGATTACTTCCGCGAGATGGCGGTATGCGACTGTACATTGATAATCATTTTATTTTATTTACTCTTCACTCGGAAAGTGGCTCAGTACATGTAAGACTGAGGTCTAGGGTTCGGGCACTGTGTTGAATCATCTTCCTGTTATTGATAACGATGCTTTATTCCAATAACAGTCAACCCAGTAGAATTAATAGGGATAAAGCAACAGAAATGATTGCTTGCAAATGATTTTCCACATGCGCTTTTTAAACGCAATTTTCCTAGATTACTTCATTCCGCACTTTAAGTTTCTACTACAAGTGCTGCTAGCTAACACTTGATGCTTGTCTGTCTATTCTAACAGATTGTAATCAATTAATAAGCTAGTATCGCTGTTATTTATGGTGGGACCATGAAACTAGCTAGCATTCTAAGGCATTCCGAGGTATTATACGTTGATCAAACCGGATTGAAGTTACTTTGTGTCGTCTCTGTCGTAGCAGGTAAAATTCAATTACAGGTTATCTTCTGCGGTAAATTGTTTATAACTGTTGGTATTAATGCAAGAAATGGTATATTGCTTTCATGATTAGATCGACAGATAGCAAACTAAAGGGTATTCTTAGTTATTTGTTAGCAGGAGCATCGAAACATGGTCGAACCTACAACTAGTAGAGAAGTATGGTCAGATCGAAAGACAAAACTCCATACAGGAAACAGCCATGAAGCTGAAGAAAAGTTTGCACATGTTCAATTTTGTTATCGCAGGAAATATAAGTTGAATAACTACTGTTTTTATCTATGAACTGAATTTAGTCTTGAAAACAACATCAATTACACACTGAGCGCTGCTTATGTAAAGGATGCCGTACACGGGCGATTTTACAAGTCAGGCTTGGGAAGAAATATACTTAGAGGGAGACGATATTCCTTATGGTATGTCATTGGTAGTAATTAACCCAAAATTTGTGATATAGAACTAGAGTATAATCAGGCGTGTCCGCTTCGACTTATCCAGAGAAATCAAATAAATATACTTCCATTGTCGTATTTGAAAAAATAACAGCCAAGATTGCTTGGAGGTGTAAGAGATTAAAGAATAATTTATTCTTAAACCAAACAAAATACAATCAAAGTTTTTAGTGTTGTACTTACTAGCTGCGAATATGAAAGAACTAACCAATAATTCAATGTAGTAGATATAGGGCTTCTGACCCAGAGTGGAGCAACGGCTCCGTTTGTCCCCCTCAGTAGACGTGAATGTGTATAATGAAAAGATCTGCATTTGATTATATTTGTTACCGTAACCAATATTATATTTCGTAGTTGCTTCTATTTGCACACTAGCAGCATCTACCTAGCGATCTTCATTCTGGTTACAACATTCCATACCTTGTTGGCGTTTGCAGAACCAACTCAAGTATGTTTAGTTCTAATTATTGTAAAATGTGTGCTGTAGAAGTGTAATAAGCTATCACAAGGCCACGTAAGCTTCTTTGGGAATAATAAAGTTACTCGTTTGTTTAATTTAATTTCTTTGCGGGAATTTTTTTCGACTGTGAGAGAGTAATGGTGTAAACAATTTGAAATACAATACATATAAATGATATGCATCGTTTGAACTATCTCATATAATAATACTGTCATATGATCAAGAAGAATACTTCAACTATATATTCGAACGTCATCTGTTAAAAATACTCTCTCTAGCAAATTAGTTTACTATTTATTTAAAAACAGAGCTTCGATACCAATTAGAGGCTTACCTTCAAATATTTCTTTGTATTCTACAGTATAATCTTATCTTCAGACAAAATCGCAGTAACGTCATCACATAATTTATTCATAGATGTATTAATATTGTTGTCTGCTTACCAGATGATTTTCTCAACTCCGCCTCCTTTACAATTGTGGGTGACAGTGTCCGGCTGTATTTGCGTCTGTGTTTATTTCATCGACCTCGCTTTGGCACTTGCGTACAGATCGAAGAAAAATTTCTTCTCCTTCATCCACTGCAAATTGTATGAATTTTGAATACAGTATTATAATAATTATTATTTTAATTATTAGAGCTTTGTTCTCACTATTTCTGCAATGTCAATTGTATACCGCGAAGCAACATACGATTTTAGTGAAAGATTTTAAAGTTACATCATATACAGACAGATTCTACCTAAAGGTGTAGCTGTAACATTATTAGTCAGTTGGTCACACGACTATTACAAGATATTATCTTTTTTTCTTCTAACTTTAGATATGTTTTCCTGATCCTCCTCGTATCAGCGGATTACATATTATATTTTAGTAGCGGCCGTATGGTTTTCCGTTTATTTCGACCTTCTCTGCTTCTATTTCGAATACGTGCACTGAGAGGGTTCGTATTTTATTCAATAGTTCAATAGCTTAATATATATTTTACTGGATAAGAATGCGGTATTGAATTTTAGTATTATTTTTCAGAATTGGCCTGGTGATATTAGGTGTGATTCCTAAATTCCTGAAGTTTTTGTTATTGATGGGAGCTTATATTGCCATCTTTTCTGCAATTGGTGTTCACATTTTTATGGAATACTATGACAATGATCGTGAGTAAAATATGGCTCAAAATTTGCTGTTAAACATGTAAGTAACCAAGTTAAATCCAATATTTCACTAGATTTATTACATCACAAGGAATCAGAGCGCTTATACTTCGGATCCTTCAATAATGTGGGAATTGCCACATTGAAAGTCTTCGTTGTTATGACAGGTAAATATAAAAAGTGATTATTGTAAGCTCTATATAGGTCAGATAATCAAGTGACTGTAGTATTTAGTATAGAGTAAAATTGTGACTCGTTTTCATCCCACCCGTTGATAAACTAATGCACTTGCTTCGCTTGTTCCAGGGGGCAGTTATCCTTTGATTATGTTTCCTGCCTACGAGAGGGTGAAAACAATCTCCGTCGTCTATTATGTAATTATCATTGTTACAGGCCAGGTATAAATGCTTAGCTAGCCTATAGCAAGGTTATGCCGAGCAAGTTCAAGTAGTTTCAATTTCTTCCAGTTGGTATTGTATGGGATTCTCGTAGCACGAATATTCGAAATATACGTTGAAGCAAACAAAGAGTACGTGAAAAAGGAACGATTTCAAGAAAGGCAATGCCTGATCAAAGCATTCCAGACATTGGACATGACAAATGCGGGTTATATTACCTATCCGTTATGGAAAGGTCTTATGATCGCATTGCGTCCAAAGGCATGCTCGTCGGAAATAAGAAAAAGGTTCCAAAAGCTGAAACATCTTTCTAATAATCATCTAAATTCTGAAAATGACCAAGAGGAAAGAAAGATAACGCTGGTGGAATTCTTCCATCTATTAAGCGTTCTCCAGGTTGTCAGATAATTTATTTACATCTACAAGTTCGCAACTGGCTAATAAATGAATAATGAAATACTGGGGACCTATTATTTTCTCCAGTTTACCGTTGAAGTAAAGTCGGATAAATCTGATACGAACGCCAGACGAAGATCACCAATAGAAAAATGGTCCCTTCTTTATTGGATGGTGAGAAACATTTGAATACAGATATATGTTTAACGTTTATTGTTAGCAGTGTAATTCTCTATTTTCTTCTTCTTAATTCTAGAAAATTCAGTCAATTTCTAAAGCCTGGTCCGTGAGTGAAATCGGTTACTGGTTTGCTGTTGTAGTCAACCTATTGTTCCTCGTCGCGTTCTCATTTGTTTGGTATACGATTGCTCCGTTATCTTCTCGTGTAATTTACGGAGTGGAACTGATTTTGCTTCTCTTCATACTATTGGATGTCTCATTAAGGGTGATGGCTTTGATATTTACTAACATTCAGGGAGGACTTTGACATTTTTTTTTGTGAAAACCAAATGCTAACATTTATGCTATATTTCATGGTCTAAAAATGATGTACATTTTTCATACATATATTATTTGATTAACAGCTGCTGGCAGCCGGCTTAAAAACCGAAGTGATTTTGCACTTTGTTTTGGGAATAGTGGCTTTGGCTTGTTTATTGACTGTCCGTCTTTTGAATCGAGGCGATGAGCTCAAAATATCTAAAGGATGGCCAACCATAACAGCACATTTGGCGATCATGATTAGGCTCACAGGATTCCGTAGGTTGGAGAATTAATTTTATTTATTTATTATTATAAAACATGAAACGCTTTAAAATCTACAATCTTATTCAGAAGTTCTACCTCACTCTTCCACTGGTTAAGACGAATGACTCCTCCCCTTGCCACGTTGATATGTGTTGTTGCAATCTCTTTTTACACTTACGCCATTGTTGGCAGTGAATGTTTTGGCTGTAAGTATTTTAAAGTGATTTAGCTGCATTAACTGATAACAATATATTTGATAAATAAATTTATTGTACAATAACGTACACAGATCTTGCAGAAGATAAATCCAGGGAGGCTCTACCAAGAGGAATTTCTCTATGTAGATACGGATTCGAATCACTCGGATGCTCTTTTTTTACACTCTTCCAAATAAGTCTGGGATCCAGCTGGCATAAGGTGCTGCACAATGTTGATTCTTAATATGTAAATTTCATGCATTGCTGCCGAATTTATGTACCCTATGATAAATTTTATTTGATGTCTTCTAAGAAGCAGCGTCTGAATAGGCCCATTTCCGATTGTACTATCCTGTTCATTGGTTGGTTATAAAGTTACGCACTCTTCAGCCACAGTACATTGTATTCAAGCTCATCCGAGGTTAAAAGATATACATTGGTTCGCATATAGGTCCTTTATTACCAGTTCTCCCTTCCAGGTTATGAATTATATCATGGACCAAGTTAGTCCATGGACCTCCATTTACTTCGTCCTATTTTACGCAATGATGCAGATGGTTGTTCTTAACGTTATATCCGCGGTTATGGTTGAACTATCCAACGTTATATATTCGGAAGAGACTGAAGCAAGCAGCGAAGAACGAAAGAAAGGCGATTCAGTATGACTTGGAACTAATCAATCTATTGCGTATTCGAAAACGTTTTATACTTTCTCGATTAGCAGACTCCACTGAGAAATGCAACACCTTCGTCATATCGATCTTCAACCCTATCTGGCCGTGGAAGAGGCATTCCATCCTTATCCAGTAACATAACTTAATTTGTATTTAAATATCATCCAAAATTTCCAAATTCGATTTACAGTAAATCTTCCATAACTACATAGGTGCTTTGTCCGCTGCTAATCGCGTCGCACTTCTTCGCGGAGCATCTCGACCGCATAGCAGCAAACAGTCGCACGATGTAAGAGATACCGTAAACACGCCATCACCTTGTCCTTCCAGGAATTATAGGAAGGCTGAAACGCGAAAAACTAGCATAAGAGGTATCTACGTTGGTAAATTAGTAACTCGGTGAATAGATTTATGTTGAATGGACTAATTTTATAATTCAGAAGTCAATCTTAGTGGTCGTAAGGCGCCAGGCAATTGGACAAGAGACATTACCCCTGACATGACGTTTCTCAACGCGGAAGAGTTCCGTCGTTTGCAGGCAATGATGGGTTTATCCACGAGCAAGGATTAATGATTTAGAAATAGTTTTTATGCTAAATAATTGTTTCCTTGTGATTGGTGTTAGTGGTGGTGTTATAGGGAGTAGAATTGTACAGACAACCAATAACGGCAGTAATTGTGACGATACGGTTGATTATATACTAACATGTAATGCCCTAGATTTGGATAGGCTGAGACAAACAGGAGATACAGAAATATGGACGTACAGCATTTCTCGTGCTGGTAAGCTTATAGCTCAATTTGTTTAAAATTGCGATGTATTATACCGATGTTAAGTGCTTGCTAAGACGTCAAATACAAGTACAGTACTGTCGTATAAACTAATGAAAATAGTTGTATTCGCTATAAATTCTTGCTTCTTGCTTCTACCGAAACCACTGTAGTAGAATTTCTAAGAACCACATTTGGTAAATCGAAGTATACAGCGGGTATAAAAAGGATTACGGTGTCAATCTTTTTACAGTGACGTCAGCTTCTATTTAGAATTCAATACTTTTCACGGATAGGAAATGGACTTCCTGCGTTTCACAGCTGAAAAAAAATCCCACTCAATTATGTATTGGTTTAGATTTGTATTACCCGATGTGGACAGAAAAGTTACAAACGTGTAATTGCTTTTGCTGCGAATATACAGTATACTACGAGTATATACTTGCAGTCACCTGTTAGTCACTTGGAACCGTTATTGCCACTGTTCCCCTAAGCTGTGAGCGTATCCCCGTTTTTCAACTAGCGTACGAAGAAAAATTTATTAGTCGTTTGAACGGAATCTGAAATCGAAGATGGAAATCAGTGTCAGGAGTTTCCTTTTTACTATAATAATTACATTAATCTGCTATGATAAATCAGGTAAGCTATGATTACCCGACTCTTCTAATTTCACTCTGTATTGACCAAAAAATAAAAATACCAACTGCAGCGTAATCGTAAATGGTCCTGATAACGCGCTCTCTCTGTCTCGTGTACATGTGTTGTGTTCACAATGAATATTATTGTAAGACTAAGTAGGGTTGGAAGAATACTAGTACTAAGTAAGACTATATTGTATTTAGCCTTTAATGTAGCCTTTAAATCTTTAATATATTTATGTTATGTACATCATTGTTTACACGTTGTTAAAGAGATAAATCTCTGTCTGCTGTTTTAGAGAACGATAGTTATTATACAAAGGAATCAATCCCGATTCTCACCAGAGTCAGGCATCAGTTCCAAATAATAGGTAGGTAAAATGATGCAGCTAACTTTATTTTTAGTTGAATGTTTATTCTGTCATACATGCTACGTTGAATCAAACGCTAAAAATGCAGAATGCAATGAAGTGGAGCCGATATATTGTTCACCGAACGAGGTAACAAATCTATTTCAGCTTACATTTTACCAATTACAATTTTTGTCTTGAACTACTGAATCTTGAATTGATCCACATGGATCAGTTTTCATTCGTTATGAAGTCTTATAGCATTACCTAGTTGAAGAGAATATCTATGTCAATTTTGTTTTTATGTTTTAATTCAATTTTCAATACCTTCACAGGCATGCGTTATCAAGATGGCCCTTATGGGTATATGGAAAGGGTGCGTAGAGAATGCAAGCGCCTGTTTACCAGGAAGAGGAGATGGAATTAGTATCGACTGTAATAAATGCAGTAAAGATCTGTGTAACGAATTCGAAATGGAGGATTCCCCACCAGGTTCGGTGTAGCGATGAATATCTAGAACGAACCTAGATTTAGTCATAAATATATTTTTACTTCATTTACAATGAAACCAGCTGCGCAAATACCTATGTAACTGGATAATTGTGGGGTTTGAGACTCTTTGAGTTTGGGTCCCTATCTCCATACCATTTCCCCGCGTAAATAAATATTTTTAACATCACACTTTCTTGTAAATTCTCTTTAGCCAAGACACGGACTCCACTTATAGCTATGACTCCAGGTGGAGTCGAGTACAGGCTTTATGCTGAAATGACCACGTTTTGGAAAGCTCGTCTCAGGTGTGCGGATGACGGTGGTAAATTGGCCACTATTTCCTCAAAGAAGAAGCATGATTTCATCCACAAGAATTTTGTAAGATCAACAGCTGCGGGATCCTTGATGGAAATTTCTCCTCCAGATTCAGGTTTTTCTTTGATTCCTCCATATTTTACGTTTCCACAAATAAATTAAGTTAATTTGTTATTATTATTGAAAATTATGTCAACTATATATTGTTTTTGAAAATATTATAGAAGGAAGGCAAATGTTTTGGATCGGAGCACGATATTTGCACCCAAGCACTGATGCACAAAATGGAACCTGGATCTGGACCGACAGTGGTCACCCTATTTCATCTAAGTCTGCCAAAGCTTCATGTGGAGAAACTGAAGAATCATTCGAGGTAAAAATATAACCCGGCAGATGTATAGATGCAGTAGTACATTTAGCGTATAATATTTATTTATTTAGAATTGGAGTGAACATGAATATAATCTGAAGAAAACTGGTAATCTATGTGGCATCGTTTCGAGAACTGATCTTGGTCGGTGGCTTGGGATAAGCTGTGGTAAAACTTTGCCAGCATTTTTGTGTGAATTCCCAGGTAAATCTTTTCATATCTGCAGATTTTTTACAAGCAGAATTAACTGCTCCGCCCCGTATGTGTTCGTCCAATCATCAGGGCTGGAATACGGACCTAACAAAAACAATCTACATCGTAACTTACGGTTTTACTTGAAAGAGGCCTCCTAGAATAGTTCATTTGCATCATATTCTTCTTATCATTTAATACTTTGACAGACAATAAGAGCCTCTCCTGCCCCTACCAGATTTTCCAAGTAAAATTCTTATCATCTTTATTGCTGACCTCTTTTCCAGTTAACGGATACGAACAGTCAGTTGTTTTCAACTATACGGTTTACACGTATCATTCGCTAAAACTTTCAATGAACGACGCCATAAAAAGGTGTTTGGCGAATGGAGGAAAGCTCGCTGGATTCGAATCATCCGCGACGCAAGTGAAGGACTTGTTAAGATACACTGTACAGAAATGGGAGATCTGGAAGTAAGATTGAGTTCACTGAATGAGCAAATATGATTTCAAATAATTATTTCATAATAACATATTTGTATTTTCAAAGCTGCGTGAGTTGTGAAGGAACTTCTGCCGCAGCACATGATCTGTGTAGCGCTAAAATATATTGTGGAAATACGTATCCGTTTATATGTGAACGGTCACTCGGAGCAGGTATTGTGAAGAAACTCTTATTTAGCTAGAATTCATCATCAGCGTGAAATAATACTTCTTTCCGGACTAAATTTATATACGATTTATAACCAGAGAACAACTGCTCCGATTCTCTCCCTAGTCTAATCATTAAACCAACCTCAGCAGTGACGAAGGATGTCCTAACTACGTCTTCAGAGATAGCTGTAACCCCCACTGATGTGCTGCTGCTTACCACAGAGCAGTTCGTTGAAGACTTGGGACGCTTATTGAATTCTCCAGCCGGACTGAACGCGGCAGATATACCTAAAGCAATAGAGCTGATGTCCAATCTATCTAAACGACGAACAAAGGTCTTAAATCTCAATCATTATATTTTACATGCATTTCTTTCACCGTCTATCTTGCTATGGGCATTTTCACAATGCCGAGGAACTATTGCAAATCATCAATAACTAACTCTACATTTTGCGTCCTGTCATTGAAAAAAATCCACCCAACAAACACCCATTCAGCCAATGATTTATATTCTGTGTAACTATAGTTCGCTTTTCAGGGAATTCAAAATGTATATAACCAAAACTGCATTGTATTTGCACGAATTCATTGACGCATATGTTCTCTGTGGTATTGTCCCTCACAGATAAGACAATTACTTTTACTTTTAATAGGTTAGCAAAGAGACATTGAATCGGGTTATAGATTTGGCTGATGCCATAACTCATCTACTCAATGATTCCGAAGTGGGCCAAAGCATTACGCTTAAGCAACGCCTCTCTGTCGCCACATCTCTGGAAAGCATAGCTGAAAGAATTGAGTTTATTGGATTGGAGGATATATATTCTTATGGAAGGAAAGAAATAGAAGTTAAAGTAAGTAGAGAATAATGACATTGGATTATCTAATACAATAACTTTTGGAATAGCGGATAAGTGATCTAGTGATTCCATTGCATTATAGGAGGAGACCTGTTGGTACATTATTATTTTTTCACATTGCTTGTAAAACATGTTAAATGGACTTGTTGTGAATTCTATTAATTTTTGTTTTCTTCAGGTCAATAAAATAACTTCATCCATGCTGGAAGAATCCATTGAGCAAGATTTAATCTTCATCCCGGTACATGACCGCAAAGATGGAAATCATCTCGACCACATGCAGCAGTCTTTCATAAAAATATCGAGAAATATTCTTCTTCCCTTGATGACGAAAGGATCTGATAATCTGACAGTAGATATTAACGAAACTGAGAACAAAAAACCCTCGCAAGATCTCCGTGTCATCTTCGTATCCTACGAAAACTCGCGATTATTCCCGAGCAATGTTGGCAACGAACTCGTATCTTCGGTAATATCAAATAATCCAATTTTTACTGAATATTAGAAATTAGGTCCACAATGTGATTATGACTATTGTGACCATGTGATTTTATTCAGGTCATATCTGCTACGGTGTCTGATGGTGAGAACACATACAGCGTACCTGTTCAATACGCCTTGAAAGCTCCATCCTCAGCAGCTAAACATGAAAAGGTATTTGCATATAGTTGACCATGAGTCGCAATTTTCAAGTATAAGGGTTTAGCTAACTGTGCCATTTATCGTACAGTGCTTCAAAAAAGAATGCAAGTTCTACGACAAATATTATCACGAATGGAATACCAGAGGATGTCGACATACAGGGAGTCACAAAGGAGCGGACAGTCCCGTGCAGTGCATGTGTAACCATACAACGCATTTTGCCGTAGTTGTAGTGAGTTCTGTTCAGTCAATAATAATACGCTTACTTAAGTTGTAAAGAATGTTGTCGGTGATATGCAGCCACTTAGCTTAGTCTTGATCAATCATCTATAAGAGTATTTTATTGACTACAACTTTATTTATCAACTCCTAGTTGGTTAATGGGTATATCACAGGGGCACAGATTGCAATGGAATTTAAGAAACGGTTTCATTAACTCACGTTGTTTTTTCGTGTAGTCTCGTAATGCTGAAGACAACTATGCGCTAGATGTCGCCACTGAGATAGGATTGAGTATTTGTATCGTGTGTCTCACTTTGACGATTTTGGTGTTCGGACTGGTTCCGTAAGTACAAAGCGTTGCAACATTCAAAATGTATTACTTCACTAAAACGAACCTGTTTTTTATCAGAGAACTTCGTCGGGTCCGTTCAGCCTTTACTCACACAAATCTGTGCGCCTGCTTAGCATTGGCTTACCTTATATTCTTAGTTGGAGTGGATCGAACCGAAAATCGCTCTGTTTGCGTATCAATTGCTGCTGTTATCCATCTTTTCCTCGTTTCAGCATGGGGTTGGATGGTTGTGGAGAGTATATCCATGTATAGGTAATGTATTTTTCAACTAATAATATATATTCCGAGTATATTCTGAATTTGAAATTGAGCTTACAGGAATGTAAATTTGCACTATGAATTCACATGATATCATTACAGTACTTGTTACATTTGTTTTATTTTAAATTTGTTATCCTTTCATCTCGTTAGAATGTTTGTCTATGCATTTGAACGACGAGGGATACTGGATGGACCCAAGATGGCGATTGTCGTATATTCAGGCAGCTCCTGCATTGTATTGACAACACTTGGGATATCTGCACTATTAGGTCATTTAGGATTTAGTAGCCAGGAAATACAAGGTTAATGATTTTAAACTTATTAATTAAACTCCAGCAGACGATAAAATAAATCCAGTATTCGTATACAAATTCTCTCGTTAATCTGAGACGCGAAAGCGCCAACATATATAGGAATATAATAGAACAGGAACACCAAACAGAAGATATGAAATTAACTGTCTATAACTATATTGTTAAATGATTATTACGTGAAGTGAACCTTGTTTGTCAGGAGAAACTGATATTTTATTGGGAGCCAGGGGTGCCTGAAAACCTTTGATGTACCTGTAATTATTGAAGTAGTAATATAGGGAGTAGAAACCCCTACAGTAATAGTAGTAGTAATTGCAACTTCTTGTTTGTGCTATCAAGGTTGCAATGAACCAGACCTTTGGTCGCTATATATCGGTGAAAAATTTTGTTGGCTCCAAGGATATTCTCTGTACTTCGGATTCCTTCTGGTAGTTGGAATCGCCCTCATGCTAAACTTTGCTTTTGCATTTGTCATCATTAGAGCCATTACATGGGGAAGGAATTCGGTGAGTTATATCTAAGGTGGAAGATTCCTCTTCATATAAAAACACAATACAAAAAAACAATGCGTTGTTTTCTAGGTGCCTTCGTCTGAAGATGAGAGACCATTCATACATATCATGCGAGGTGTACTAGTGGCTGTTCTTCTTGGAGTAGCTTGGATATTTGCTATTCCTCTTGCATTGTTTGATGATGCTTGGAGTCAGAAAATATTCGGATGGCTGTTCACAATAACAACGTTTTCTCAGGTAATATTCATAATGAAAGATTCTCTATAAAATTAGATTTACCTGATATTATCTATTACTTCATGAATCTTCCTGTTGATGCAGGGCGTTTTCATCTTCTATTTTTTCTGCCTAAGACGTAAGGATGTTCGTCGATCTTTCCTGGATGCAGTTAAGCGTTGTTCTTCTGGAAAAACTTGGAAAACTCGTTCAGGTACTAGCACTGTTACAACTGACTTAGTAATGGTACTGTAGTTCTGTGTTATATCATGTTAGAATAGATCAAACCAAAATGTACCAATGTCACCTCGAGCAAAAGAGATTACATACAGTATTAAATGTGCTATTCATTGGCTAGCGATTTGGGTTCGATTTTTGTATGGGTAATTTATGTGAGGTTGTATTCTGGAGGTCTTCAGCTCCGACCAAAAGTTAGTTTCATTTCGTAGAGGATATAGTGTCATGTAGATAAATCATAGTCATCAGTAAGTACTGCTTCAACTTTAAGTTAAGTTAAGTTTAACTAAAAGAAATCTTTCGGCAGAAATCGCCATGTCAACCAACACTGACAACATACAGTCGTCGCTCTTTGGCAACGCTTCCAAAATGTGGAGGCGATTCACAAACAGCACAAAGGAAAGAAGAACTACTGGTTCTGGTAGTGTATCATCTGTGAATCGAACGAGGGCCGGCACGAGTCCAATCGTTTACCGTAATGAGAACCGCAACCGGAAAGTGGCGGAGTGTAAACATCATAGTACGGATCTAGTGGAATTTACAGGCGATGAAGTATTCGCGTCTTAATTTCTGTTTAGTTGGAGCTGTCAACACAACTTGTAATGTTATTCATGAGCCGAGTTATTGCAGCATAATTTCTACCTTTAATACTTCCGTTCCACTTGCTCCTAATTGATCTCCTGTAGTCCATTTCTTGAGCGTAGTACAGGGGAACGCATGCGTCAACGTCACTACATCACGTTCTTCGCCTGAAAATTTTATTTTAAAAGATTCCGTGATATTCCATTCAATCCGTGCGATCATACTAAGTAAAATACAGGTTCATGGTTGCGTTGTCAACTGTTATATTTAAATCAGACAGGAGTGACGTGACGTTTTCACCATTCACAGCGTAGCTTGTATGTTTAATTGTTATATTGTATTATAGTCTACAGTTGTTAGTTAGATCTTTCGGTCCTTTTGTACTGGTTTGTACGACATCTGTTCAAATATCATCGCTTACGTGCATAATGGAAATGGTGGTGTTTGGGATAGAGAGTGTAATATAGATGTGATGTGTAATATACCATTCAAGTAACAATAAGCTTGTCACAGCACGTGCTAGAGGGGCGGGTATCATTGAATATCAGCTTGCTATCCTTTCCAAGACATTTCCGATAAACTGCATAGCGTCATCGTTATTATTGGTCGGCTGTTAATAATTTAGTCACGATTAAGTGCTGCGTTAAAAAGAATATCGCTATCTTTAACTTTTCAAAGAAATAAACGAAAACTGAGTATATGACGTAAGTATCGACAAGTTGATTCTACGTGGGTTCCATGCATAACTCATAGGTTCTATGTGAATAGAAGTAGTAAAAGCAGGCTAGGATTCCGATATGTGCTGAAGAAGTCTGAGGGGGCGATTCTCAACTGTAATTTTACGCTTTATTTCTCAGTTTCAACAGTTTTTATTAATAGGCTAGGTACTCTACGCTAACTACTAAAACTGCATAACATTTAGGACTAATAATTAAGCACAGTGTCATTTAAAAAAATATCTTCGTGTTCTGCCGATTCAATCAAGTACTAGCACATCACAATAGCCTGAAACCCTGGATAATGGAATCAGCAGATACACGTGTAAAACTTCGCTTCATATAAATTGAAATCTGAATAGATCTGATGAATTTCAAACAAAATTAATATTTATCATTGCTCCACGGACTGGTTTGATTCGATTTATTAGTTGAATAGTTCTAGTGTCCATGTTGGTTTTTCCATATTATAAAAAGTTAGTTTTCAGGTTAGCATGATATGTAAAGATCGAACTTTTGTGAATGTAAGACCTAGGTTGCTGGCTTTCCTGAGTAAATAACGCATAGGCTGAAATACTTATAACTATTAACCTTAACCTAGAGCTGGATGGAGAGAGAGAGAGAGTTTAATAGCCACCTGAATGCGCTGTTTTGTTTCGTTGAAGCTCGGGAAACTAGAAAGTTTGAATGGTAAATGACGCACTACGATTGATCTTAGCACGGAAAACCATTAAACAACCCCACGCGTTTTTAAAGATTCAATAGAATCCCTCAGATCGCAGTTTCCTCGGTTTCCGGTATAGAGATATGTGTACTCTGTGTGATCTGTTTTTTCCGTTTTACTAACCAATTGCCAAATTTGCTGTACAGTCTATGTGGAATGAGTGCCTTTTGAATGAACGTATTATATTCTTGTTAGTAAATTTCAAGTTTTTATTGAGAGATTATAATTCCAGTGTAAACGATCATGATTTGTTAGTCTCAAGATTAGTGCATGACTTACTGACTGCAAACGTCATAGCACTCATGTGCTTGCTGTCAGTACGTAGTGATATTTTAGTCGATAGTTCATTCCGTAATACAGGTATATAGTCATGCTAATTCCTCTTGCTTTAAGATACGTGCTACATGTATAAAATTGAGAGCGACACACAGGTATAAATCATCAGTCCGTAATACCTATGTACTATATACGTATAAAATCGTACGCATTTTTATAATGTGTCATCGTTAGTTGGTCAGCAAAACTGTGTTGTATGGATTTACCAATATGTAATTTGACTGCTGGTTGTATCAATGAATAACGCGAAGTAAGGTCTAGATTCTAGAATCAGCAAAGGAAATTACTGTTCACATACTTATCAAATGAAAAGGAAGATTGAAACTAGATTTGGGCTAGAAAGCTAGAGAAATAATCATTATGGATTGTTGTAGATGGCACTATTTTAACTAATTGAATGTTAGTTACCGTTATATATTCCCCATTCTTTCTTTCGTGAATAATCAACAGGGCAAAATACAATCATTATAAATTAGTACGCATTCGTCAGTGCTGTAAGTGGTATGATGATGATGGTCGAATGTGAAATTGCTTCGTAAGTATGACAGTATTTCAGTCAATCTAGGTAAAAGTAAAGGACAGACCACCTTGCGCTAAGGTTAGCGAGTTAGATCAGTTGGCGCTTGACTTAATATTACTACTGTAATGTATGCCTGTGTCCAATAACATCAGTCATCATAAGCCATGAACTGTACTGAATCATATATTGCATATTTCATGTGTGTTTCTGTATTTTAGAATCTGTTATTTCCGTAATATTATCCATAACATGCTGCATGAAACGGTCTTATGACTGCTCCAAATTTAAAGAAAATGCTTCTTTATATTTACATCTGGATTATGCTATTCACCGTGGACTATGGTATGGTATTGTGTATTTAATAATTCTTATAGAGATATCTTTGAACTTAATAATTCACTACATCTTTCTAAATATTTCAGCTCAAGCAATCGAGTGTCAAAAAGTTACTGCTTGCGAGGCTACCAATACATGCAATTATATGATAGAGACTAACAGGTATGAAATGATCGAGCGTTTTTTAAAACAGGACTTTGGTGGATGTACGATAGATACCACTGGAAAAACCACATTTTGGTTTGAAAACAAAAACGGTCAAGGTAACAATAATGAAAAGTTTCAATCTGTATAGTGTACTGTATATTGTACATTTGCGATTGGGAAGCTCATATTATCAATATTTTGTAGGGTGTAATGGAGATACAAATATACTTCAATTTGAAGGAAACGATGATTCTAAAAGTTCAGCAAATGGTCATGGAAATTTATTTTATTACTTATGCAGAAAAGAAACATCAGGTTAGTAAACTGCTTTCTTTGTTTTGGCCCCTCGACTACCTCTTCTGTAATGTATATACACCAATACCCTACTTTCGAGCAGTTTCGCTATAGTGCTCGTCGGCTAGGTTAAATATTACTATTCAAGACTTTGATATGTTTAGTTAGTCATCCAAATTTAATAATCTCCGCTAACTTCCCATACATATTTTATAGTTCATTATAGAAGAGAGACCTGGTCCGGATATGACTTGCTTCCTTAGTGTATAGGCGTTCGGTCAATAGTCGATTCGACATCATAATAGTGTTATCAAAACGTTTAATTTTCGATCTGTATACATGCCCTGCAGATAACCCGGAGTAACCACGGACCATGGCTTTCTTCGTCCATACATTATTGTGGGATACACATAATATATACTCAAATGACACTATTTAATGCAGATTTTTCGCTCAGCGCTCTATTTTCAGAGCGTATCCTGATCGTTAGGCGTGTATTGCTGTATTAATTTCCTTGTCTGTCTCAAAGGCACCGATTCCATGATGACTACAGTCAAAACAACAAGTGAGGAAACAACTTCAGCTTACAAAAGTATAGAAACCACAACTGCCGTATTGACCCAGAAGACAACAAATAGACAATCATCGATGTCTACCTCAGCAGAGGATACTATATCAACCACTGCTCAAGGTAGAAAATGTACAAGTGCCTACCACAATAAAAGACTAATTTATATGCCACACACGAAGAAGATAATTACACATACCAAGACTAATACTGTACTAGAATTATAAAGCTTTCCAGATATCATATTATCAAGACGTCTTATTACATATGATAATTACATATTACATATAATAATTGCCCTGGAGTAACCCCGGACCAGCGATTTTCTCTATAATATTGCGGTATTGAGCTAATATACACAAATGTTATATGGCACAGCCTAATGTCGATTTTTTGCTCTGCGCTCTATTCTCAGGAACGCATCCTAATTGTTATGCGTGTATTTCTGTAATAATTTCATCGTCTGTCTTAAAGGCACCGATTCCGTGATGACTACACTCAAAGAAACAAGTGAAGAACTAACCTCAGCCTACAACAGTATAGAGACCACAACGGCCGCATTGACCCAGCAGACAACAAATAAACAAACATCGATGTCAACTTCAGCAGAGGATATGATATCAACCACTATTCAAGGTAGGAGATGTACAAGTGTATACCACAATGGACGGGGAATTTATAGGCCACACACAAGGAAGATAATTCCTTAGACATATAAAAAGTAATACTATAATTATAAAGCCATAATTATACCATCACCCAAACGGATGTACATCATAAAGCAAACTTTTTGATATAAAAATTCTTTGAAACTTACCACCCTGCTCCAGTGCTAATAACATAATACTGTTCGCTGAACACAAATTCAATATAAATTCCTAGGTAAACTTGCTATGCAAAAAACTGTCAAAAAGAAAAATTCAAGTGACAATCACAGTCGGTGATTGTCCAAAGCTATAGCTGACCAAACCATAAATACTTACAGGCTGAAATTGTACGTGGAGCCTTGGGTAACCTCAAATGGTGTGATGAGCAATGAATCAGTGATGTGCCATGAATTAGTATTCATTACTCAGAATACATTACTTAGGATTACATTACTTATTACATTACTCATTACCGCAACCAGTTTCAGGTTTTAAACCGATCCTAATTGATACTAGCACACTGGAGTGTGATATCCAGTGAATAGCAGCAATTTTAACTCCCGTTTGTCTTTTTACCCGAGCAACGCATGTCTTTATGAAACCATAAATGTTCCTTTTTCCAAAATTATATTCACCAGGGCCCGCAGGCTTGAGACAATTTGATACTTTGGTGTTTCAGGTTGGAGGTATGGGCATATTTTTTCACAAATCGCTGCAAGCTGACATGTGCTAGCATTTAATCAATTTTTAAACTACTGTGAATCAGCAATTATGCTCGGCGAGATAGCATGCAGAATATTTAAGGCAAAAGATAAAGCAATAAAACATAGCTATGTATGAGATGAATCACACTCTTACATTTCAATCTGCAAACATTTTTTTTGAGTTGCTTACTTTAAGTTCTGTCGCTCATCAATTTTCATTCCTGTTGCATGTGGATTATATGATTACTATTCAAAGCTTGGCAAATCAACAGGGTGTATGCCAATAAAATGACGTGCAACAGAATTATCTCGATTTCCATATACATGTACTAAAATAAATTATTTTTCCTTATCAGGTGAGATGCTACCCAGCGAAATTGTTCGGGAGGGTAATATTCATTTATATATTTTATTATAGATGCACAAATACGTGTAAATAAATATACGCTTAAATAGTATTTACATATATATTGTTACGATTTTGACAGAGTTGAACAGGCTTACTGGCGACGCATCTTCTGTTAGACAATTCGAAATGCAAATCATTCCGGAGCTTGCCAAACTCGAAAGCGGGACAATTATAGAATCCAACACCACAACTGTCGTGATTCAAAAACTAGATGTTGGTGCTCTAGGCTACGGATTCAGAAGAATCGCGAATCTAGCTCCTGAAAATATACAGTTTGCAATTCCCAGCCAGCAAAACAGAAGCAGCAGTTTTGTGAACATCCCTCTCGCAGAAATATCAGAGAAAATACGTGTAGTCAACCAGGACCCGAAAAGAAGTGAACGCATATCTCAACTCACACTTGTTATGGCCAATTGGAAAGCGACGGAAGAACTAGCATCCTCGACTAACGCCAATATACCTATAAACAGTACTGTAGTGTCCGTGTCCTACTACGCTCTAGGAGAACGTTTCACATTTCCCGTTTCGTACGAAGTGGATTTAGAACACGACTTCACGGAATTTGTCGGCGCTGGTGCTTACGAAAAGTACGACTACGTTAACAGGACCTGCTCTTGGCTCAATATATCCACCGGAATTTGGAGCCAAGAAGGCTGCCAAACAGTTAATCAGACAGCAACTAAAGTAAAATGTGAGTGCAGTCACACAACTACTTTTGCTGTACTCCTCAGCGTCCGATCCATTAAACTTCCTGAAGGAATTCGCACACTCGGGCTAGTGCTGGAAATAATTTCTATAGTAAGCCTGGCGTTGACAGTCATTTTTCTTGCTGTAGCAAGGCATGGAGCCGGCATTGACGCAATGTCCGGCCCTAAAGCTCTGGGGATGCAAGCGAATCGAACAAATTCACAACTATCGCTGTGCATTTCCTTACTTTTCTTTCATTTATCCGTAGTTTGGAGTGACGTCGCACGATATTACATGGTTCCGTGCTACTCCGTCACGGCGCTCACTCATTACTTCCTTCTGGCCAGCGCATTCTGGTCTTTTAACGAAGGGATTGGAATATTCATCAAAATGGCTCCCAATCTGACACTAAATCTACAGTATAGAAAACTGACCACTGCTCATGTCATCATCGGCTGGGTTTTACCCTTGATTCTTACCGTTACATGTCTGGTATATGGCGTCATCGCTCATAAATACATTGACATTTCAGAGAGATATCGAATTTTGAAGGAAAAATCACAAAATGTTGAAATAAGCACAACACTCGTTGACGTTCCACGTTACAGAGAATGTTGGCTAAGCAAGAAAAACGGATTGGTGTGGACAGCTCTTGCGCCTGTAGCGCTTGTTGTCCTAGTCAACTTTTTAATTCTGTGCTATATAGCTAGAAGAGTTGTGATCCTGAATAAAACAGTGGCGACCTATAAGGCAAGAGACGCAAGAAGCCTGAGATTGCACGAAAGCGTTTACAAAAACAGCAGAAGAGGGGAGTTGGTGCTGAGCCACGAAATGGACAATCTCGATCAAAATTCTATCGTGACGTCACGGGATCGTGAGAGGCGGAAAGAGCAAATAAAACATTTTTTATCTGGCGCTCGATCTTTCGCCATCCTACTACCTGTCCTAGCCGTACCCTGGCTGTTGGCGATTCTTACAAACATCCAAGGGGCCGAGGTGCCTCTGAGCACCGCTCACATTGTGATTAACGGTCTGCAAGGTTTTGAAATCTTAATATTGTATTGTTTTATTGGTAAGTCAGATTGGCAAAGGGTAAAAAGGAAATGGAGAAACTCTGGGCTGAGACGAATGTTGAGTAACTATAAACCTGGAAAGAACATAGTATCTAACGCGCACACAAGCCACCTTGCCACATATAATCAGACTACGAGCAAAAACCCAAAGAATTCAGACAGCAACTTACGGTTGAAGGCGTTTGTCGATGATGAAAGAATAGATAGTGTTCACTCTGATCGATACCAGCCTATATCCAGTGTAACCACAATTTCATCTAGAGCTGATCACGTGAAAAAATTTGAATCGCAAGATACGAGTTTTTAAAATAACATATGATTTCCTGTATACTGTACTGAACTCGTGTTCTTTTTTTATATCAATTTTTTGCATCATTTATTACTTCCGCTTCGCCTGATATAATTTCGCAGTAAAATTGTGAATAATGGGAAATCATTCATCTGCAATATTATAACTCCATGATAGGATGTGCGGTATTTCCGGTAAAAGCAAACATAATTACATTGATATAGTCATTAGTTCGGAAAACTAGGTGGGAGTGGTATATGAGCAATAAACTCCTCATATGGAGCAGCAGATCAGATTATTTACAGTAATTTTTGTTTTCTGTCACCCACTGTATTGCTGGCATTGGCATTTATACTGAAACAAGTAAATAATGGCATAGAAAGGCTAAAAATATTCATAAACTATCACCAACGCTCAGTGTAAAGTTTTCGGGAGATTTACAAAGCTAATTCAAATTCCATTCAAATTCTCCACTTGGTTTATTAGCTTGCTTCCTTCATCATCGCATGTCAGCTTTAAAATTTCATGAGACGTTGGAGAAACGAACTACATATTCAATACCTCGGATACCGGCGGGATAACTGTTTGAATATTGAGCTAGAAAAGACTAGCTAACTTATGTTCTGCAGAAAGCGCATCCTCTCACTGATAGTGAATTCTGGCATGTGACGAAACAAGCTGCATAGTGTATGAATTTCTGTATATGTATTAACAGTAACAAGGACATTTACTGGTGGTACCAGTACTTCACCAGGTCATAAGTCTAAATGCAATTGCCTCTCCATCCGTCGGTACATAACTGCTCGCACCTCTCGATAAAGCATCGTCAGTTTTTCCATCTCGGAGTGACCAATATTCAAAACCAGCACGGTTTGCGGTGATACCTTGAACTGTTCGAATCGATTCTCCCCAGGAAGTTGATTCACTTATAAAGCTGAGGAGTGATAAGAAAAGTTATTATATAATAATTTTGACAACATTTTTAAGAATTCTTGATATATTCTAATTAACTTGCTGTTGAAAATTGATGCGTGTGTACTTATTCTAGTGAATCTATCAAAGATTCAAAGAATGAAATATTTCCTGTATCGATATTTAGCTACCAAATGAGTTGAGGTCGAAATAATAATGTAACCAAACTTGCACAATGCTCTTCTCACTGCCTAGTTGTTACCTCATGTGATCTCGCTCCTGCGCTGTTCGCATTATTTCAATCAAAGTGCTTCCTTCTACAACATCATGAAGAGTAACGTTAACACTTGGCGTTTTAGTTGGAGCAGAAGCGGGATCTATGTACACTATCAGGGTGACTGAAATGAGAGTTTTTGGAGGAGGTGTGGAAGCAGGGACGCGAGGTTTGCAAGAAGACGGATTGTTCGGATCACAGTTAGGCTCATAAGCCTCAGGAATTGGCACTAAATCAAGCATTACAACAATAAATTGTTGAATGACTAAGGTCAGAAGCTAAGGGAACAGTACAGTACTTAAACGTGTCGAAATTATGTTTCTATACGTCTCTTAAAGTGGGTTGAAGTTACTAACACCATTTTCTATTTAGAGAAAAAATTACCCGGTGTTTCGCAGTTCCAGTCGTCACTTTTGAGCGACAAATAGCTGACTCCTCCGAGTGCTGGTAAACGTTGAGAAAAGGCAGATTCAGCTTCAAATGGCCCCGGTTTTGCAACCAAGCTATTCATTATATCTCTAGAATAAATTGTTTAATTTAAAACGTTATGTAAATGCGATAATTCAGTAAAAAGTATGAGTTTATTACACCGAAAATGATAACAGTACATAGCTACTTACTCGCATTTCCACTTCCGTTTGGAGATTATACCTGATTCCATAAGAGCCAGTACTGCCGAAGGGGAAGAGAACTTATTACCGATCCATGTTTTTCCATCTTCTTCTGTGTTAAGCTTCGTTTGCAAATATTTTGCCAGTTTTCTTATAGCATTCTTCACTCTTTTCAAATTGAAGGTAGGTGAGATTTGTCCTTGTACACATTGAAGAGCCAGTAATATTTGATTCACGTCGTCTGCTGTAGAGCATGATCATTTTAAAAATAATAAACATCTTATATAGTACAGTAATCGCTCGTTTCGCGTATACCCATTTGCACCAATTCATATTAACGAGAATTGTAGCTAATTCGATTCAAGAAGAACCTCATCCCGGCGCGGAATGGCCCAGTAAAGTGGTCGGGAACCCTTTCATGGCAACGACCCAAATAATAAATTTGAAATTTTATGAATTTTCAATTTTCAAATAAAATCATTTCGGTAAAATATTTAAGTATCCAAGAGCCACAAAAGAAAATTCAAAAAGCCGCCTGCGGCTCGCGAGTCACAGGTTCCCTGGCTCCCGATCCCTAGCCAGTACCTACATATCGCACAGTTTTGACATTTAGTGGTAATTGTAATAATTCATTACGATGAAGAACTAAATACGTGTGTTGTGGTTCGCAGTGGAGACTAATTTCCTGATTACCTGAGTACCTGTGAAAATTGCACCGAACGTTTTCTTACAGCAGGGATAGTCCGATCCCGCAACGAAAGAGTTGATTAGGGTAATCAGTTTCTCGATACCTTGCGCCAATCACAACCCTCTCGCTATGTAATATATAATATCTACCAAAATGCCTACTGGCCTTGTCTTTAATCATTGGTATGAAGGAAGGAAGTAGAACAAGAGATTTAACAGTATATGAATACTGATCAACATATTAGGCTGACAAGATGAAATCTGTACCGCAGATACAGTATATGGTACTTTAAGGGTTATCATACTCACGCGTAGTGATGGTGCTAGTGCTACTGTTACCAATTCCGGCTAGAATTTTGTTGACAAGGAAAGGAGAAACTGGCTCTCTATTCACACACAGCGCTCCAATGGCCAATCCAAACCGATAGTATCGATCATAAGGTATCAAATGACTTTTTCCTAATAATTCATGCAGTTTCGATAAGACAAAGGTTAATCAAAAATGGTTGTTCAATTCAAGCCTATACGTTACCATTATAGCGAAACTGTTTGTGGGATAATGTCTTGAGTCTTTCAACGAGATTAATACCGGAAAAATTTCTTGGGTTCAAGCAGCAAGACTGAATTGCAGTCACGTAGAGGGCGAGCTTTCCCAGATTCATACTGAAATTCGAATAGTACAGTTCCGAATGGGGGTATATTGCGACATGATTTTTACTTGGTGCGATAAAGAAATGTAACATAACTAACATATTCCTAACTTAACTTTATCAAAATTTTATGACTGAATTCTGTCATTCAATAGTCGCGCTATTCGAGGTATTACACTAATCTATACAGTATGATACAATGCCGCCGAGATCAAACGCTTTACTTAGTGTGAATATCTACTTAAAAGACACTCACACCTTTCCAAATTATCCTGTATTTCTTGACGCATCGCTTGGATCGCCTGGTTCCTCCCAAAAAACAGTTTCTGGGCGGATAACTGCAGACCTAATACAGTTTCCGGAGTATTTCCCCATCCCCAGCCTTTTTGCCGTAGATCCATCAGTCGATCGACTGACTGGCTTATAACTTGATCCACTGTGCTTTCATTATTCCCGCCTGAGAATGTAAACAGCAGTATAAAGATATTTCAAGCTATTCATAAGGTAATTAATAATTTCTTAAACGAAAAATATGAAGGAATGATGATATAAGTAGTATCTAAGTATGTACTTACCACACGTAGAATATCCATTTGCATTGTGTACTGTAAAAATGCCTACTGCAGCCAAAAATTTGATCAGCGAAAACATAGTTTATTATCGCTGTGAAATACTATTTTAAAGTTAATAATGAATAGATAATAGATAAATAAAATAATAAATAATATCAACTTTCAGCTCGCTTAATGACAACTCATTTACTCTACTTTATCAGGTTCATTTTCTATAACGGCCGGAACTTTATTTTGTGTTTAAATATTCCGTATTTACTGCGAATAAAATATATCCGGAGGCGCGGATTTTTAGTTAAGCTATTCTCAGAATTTATGCTATGCTATTATTTATGATACCTTGAATTTTAGTTGTGAAAGCCAAGTAAAAGCTTTGGCATCCACGCGATAACTTCAGGCCCAACTTGTATTGAAATATATAGAAGTACTGAATGCCATTCTCTACATTTCAATGAAAGGAAACGATTTACTGCGTCGTGATGCGGTGAAGTTTGGCCAATTAGCCATGACGGTATAGAGACTAGATGATACATACATGTCAAATTGGATAATATTTTACCTATTTCAAGTCTTTTTGTGATACAATAAGTTTTGTTTTATTTGTATGCCTTCACTGTGTCAATCTCAACAAGATCAAAAATGTAAATGCGTTGGTGTTCTCGACTGACTTATAGCGGAGAACATTTTCATCACAAACCAAAGTTGGATATGTAATGAATTTGAACTGAATCGGGTTGAGGAAATAAAAAAAAATATTGCAGGCAATTACTTACATGGAATTTTTCCAATAAAATCTTTATTCTGCCTCGAGCACTGTCATTTGAAGACGATCTAGGCTTCCAGTGCACATTACCGAGAAGCATTCGGTTCTACCTCAATTTCGAGATAACCATGTACAGCGGAATCAAAACAAGACTGTTAACATTGATATTAAATAAGTTGTGTGTTCCTATAGGTAAAGGGTAGAGCTGTAGACAGGGTTGCCCCAACAATAGTAGATATTATTTTCATTTTATCCTCGATGAACACCCCGAAAAAAATTCTCAATATTACGATATATCCAATAACAAAAATGCTATTTTAATAATTGGCTTATTCCTTATTTCAGTTCAGTCTCAATTACCTAGATTCTGAAGCTGTAGATCACAACATGGGCTTAGCTTTGGCATTTGCCGCGATACTCAGTATATTAGCTCATGTTCAGGGATACGCGATTTGCGGTAAGTTATTTCTATTGGAGATTGACATTATTTAGAAGGAAAAATTTCGTTGTTTACTTGACTATGCAAATGCAGGAGACACTGTAAATAATGCTCGTGTGAATGAGGCTGTGGAAAAAGTCATTGATCGACTGATGGAACTCCGGCAGGCGGATTGGGGCTGGAAAGACACCGCGCTCGTTGTGATCGGACTGCAGGTTGCTGCCCCTCAGCGATTCTTTGCAAGATCAAAGACAATTAAGACTTGGCGAGCGCAGATAAAGGAGCAGGCAGCGAAGTAATTACTAGTATATATCATTACTATCTATAGATTTTAGTTTTTCACTTGCAGCGTCGTCCATAGGATCTTCGAAAGTGCAACTTCAAGTGAGAAGATGCTGAAGCGAACTATTTTTACAATAGTCTCAATGATATAAACATCAGATAAGGAACATTAAGAAAATAATTCCAAAGCGAAGATAGAAGATGCTGTTTTGATTTTGTAGGGACGAAATAATATTAATGGGCTAGTAATGAGCTCTGTTTTTCAGAATGAGTTTATCCGAATTGGCCCTGACTAGCATTGCCTTGAAATCAGCATGTGTGAATCCTAGAAGGGTACAGGGACTGAACCTCATTGAAATGCTCAAGAATCGCATGGACAAACAATTCCGTATGGGAAGTAAGTACAGTATATCTATAAATACGGGGCTTTCAACATTTCATATTGAATAACCCTGTCTTCCCTACAATTGCTAGACATCAATTTAATAACTCGAAAAGTTTACATAAATTCAGCATAATTTCGTACACGAAAAATATTTTGTTCAATTAATCTCCACTATAACTAAAGCTACCTTAATAAATTCATTTCTATGGATCATCTCTATAATGGTTCAAATTACTTATTGAAATATATATATGGTAGAAAATGAACGTTTTAGCCTACACAACAATGCACATTCCAAGATTATCAGATCTTAGATCTACGATATAAAATTACCAATGCTTCGTCTTCCAGGCATTACAATTGCTCTACAATTACCTTTGACATTTATATATTTCCATACACACATTATCCCTAATCACAAATTGCATCTTTGTTAAATTCGATTCAGGTGAGGAACCAGTTGACGGATATGACGCGTTCACAGATAGCGTGGAAGCGCTCTGTGTCAATGGCGAGCAAGTGAGATCCTACTACGTAAACAAACTTCTTAAAGGACAAAACGCTAATGGTAGTTTCGGCATAGAGCAGTCAGTTGGTAAGTAAGACATCATTGATCAGATCAAGCATCCCCAAAGTGGGTGCTAGTGCCCCGTCAAGCCGTTTGAGTTGCTGACGGAAACATTTGAACCCTCAGTTATGTTATCCAAGTGCTTTAGAGTTAGACCACCCGTTCACATAGACCTAATTCGCTTAATATTTCATATTTACAGGTAATACCGCGAAGGTTGTACTTGCCTTGCAGTGTTTGGTGAGGAAAGGTGGTTTGCCTGATTACAATCTGCGTCGTGTTCGCGGAACAGTGCGTGCGGCGAGACAATTTCTTAAATTGAGCGCTAGAAAAATAGACGGAAAGACCACAATAGGGGATACGTTGGAATCTACAGATGCCCTTCTGGCGTTATGGAATGACATGCCCAAATCCGATACAATACTTCAATGGAAGTGTCGGTAAGAAACCTTATAAACCTCTTTATGAAGTAGAATTTATTCACTGCATGATACCCAGATGATATACTGTTTTCAGTGCCGTAATGAAGTCGCTAGGATTTCGCCATAAACGCTATGAAAGTGACGAGAAGGAGTTGGTTTATAGACTCGCGCGCTTCCGAGCAGCTTCGGTTCTAAATCTATTGGATAGCAGCTATGATTGTGGAAAATCAGGTACTGTACATTTTGTTTTATATGTACCGCATTTCCTTCATGATTATGAGGACATGGTCTACTTCCAGGCGATTTAACTCTTAACATTACATACTCGAAGAGGGAATGGTCTGTAGATTTGGCAGTATTTGTAAACAGAACATTTTTTAAGGAGCAAACCCGTTCCATTCATGAGTCTCGGGAAGTTTTGGGCATATATAAATAGAGAGAACCGCAGTAGCCTTCAGACACAAAATAGCGATTATATTATATGTCCCGTTACTAATTCACGAGTTCCATTTGATTTTTAATTGAAAATATTATTAGTGGAAATCTCAATTTAGATCGTAATCCACCAGGTTACAAACCAGTTTGTAACCGCGATATGCCGAAGACCTGCAATCCGCCAGATGTCGATGATGAATAGATATGGAGGAAAATCCACAATCTGTATATAATAAATCATATACAGGCTTTACAAGAATGAAATATCATTTGCAATAAGATAATGCTGTAAATATCAGGTGTGCTTGTGCTCAGGACAATTAAAAATATCCTATACCTTCTTTGGGTTTGAATTATGAACGATATCCTCTATAAAATTATTTTCGTTTATTGCTTTGTAATTCCATGACTGTTAAACAAATACATAAGACATGGAAAGTCTCTTAGACGGCTCAATCTTGATAGATCGTATCTGTATGCGAGGAATGACTCATGAATAACATATTTAGATCGGCGCCAATCTAGAGAAAATTGCAGTTTAGTGCATATGTTATGCCAGGCAAATTATTATTTGGTGATTTTGGTAGATAATAAACAACTAGTGGAAAAGAACAGGTAAGACGTGCAAAGTCTCCTTTTGGTGGTTGAATTCTGGTGGATCTTATCTGCAGACGAGCACTGACTCAGGATCAATGAGAATGTAATTTCTATCCAATTATTATCAAGGTCGTTCCAGGATGAATTTTGCTGAGATCTTTATCGCAACAGTTCATGTTCCGCCAAAGACCTCAAATTCAGATATTTTTCCTAATGTATTTTTAAGGAGACTCTCGTACGCCACTTAGCGGATAACAATCATTATGTCATAACAGGCCAGAATGAAAGTACAACCATGCACATGTCACTGTCTTTTCGTTCTCGGGCTACTCTGAATTGTTTCCTGAATACGGTGCATCGGGGCCTGTATGAAATAGTTATCCACTTAGACCATTTTGAGTGATATAATGAGCATTTTAAAAAATCCCTTGCGTTGGCTGTTTCTTGTAACAAGTAGGAGTTCCATCAGCAATTAACTAAGTAATCAAGTTATTTGTGCGACATTTGTTTTATAATCGTTATTTCATTAGTGGCTTGAATCAATCACAAAGTATGCGGTGAATAGACAGGAAAAAACATTTGTTTCAAGCAATGAATGAATTGTGCGTTTACGTTTTTATGCTGATTACTTAACTTCTCCTGTTGTTTAGAAGTACTGTCTGATGATTCTCGTGCTTGTATTATTTTTGTAAACGAAGGGAAGGTGACAAAGCTATAGTTTGGAGAGTAGCAGTTGTATACCGTATGTAACAACTAAGAGTAGTAACTGAGCTTAAGGATCTGCTTTGAGTTTTGGACAGTTGGACAGCTGGATAATAACGGTAAGATTGATATTTTTTTAGCGTTCAATATAATCACTATAATGTAAAGATGATTATCGTCAGTGGTTGACATTTTTCGTAACTCGAAAATGTTTGGTGCACGATTTATGCAATATTGTTTATTTGCGTGGGATCGTTAACAGTCTGCAGTCAATCATTTTTACCCATTACAAACAGCGATTTACGTAAGTTCGCTAATCTTCGGATCTTCATTTGTTGTTAGTTAGACTTTAGATTATTTAATCGAATAAACATGACATGATATAA
>QXVX01001993.1:0-47367 GCA_013436065.1 Halocynthia aurantium | reverse complement strand
TGAGTCTTTATTAAGTAACAGACCTTCCTGTGCTGATGAAACTGAAGTCAGTGCTGTTGACTTGAAAATTCAGCTCATTTTATTGACATGTATCTGTGTGTAACACATATATAGTTTGCTGCCAATCACACGCAAGTTAGAATGTAGATGATACACTTGATTGATGTGAACTAAGCACGGTGATGTAGTGATAATGTGACAACTTTACAATTGACAACAACGGGAGATCTGCATAATTGTGTACAATTCTAGTTGACGTTTACGCTGGTATGCCCGTTCTCCTCCATTTTGTTATTGCACCTAAAATGTCAATTTCTACTGAATGCCCAACATAGGTACATAGGCCATGTATACATTATTAGATCTAGTTGG
Organism: Halocynthia aurantium; assembly: GCA_013436065.1. Lineage (NCBI taxonomy): Eukaryota > Metazoa > Chordata > Ascidiacea > Stolidobranchia > Pyuridae > Halocynthia > Halocynthia aurantium. The sequence goes on along the minus strand of QXVX01001993.1, from coordinate 46,995 downwards.
TTTCCTGGTTCTAGCGGGGCCAGCTAGTTTTGCTTGCATTCTCATCGGTTACCTGTGGAAAAAGAGATTGAGTTTTGACGAGAATCCGTTCCGTGATAATTTTGTAAGAAGTCCTGGCCCCATTGAATTAGATAAGGAGAAAAGAAAAAGAATATTGAAATACGGTAAGGCAGGAATATTCATGGAATTGCAATGCATAGGTTATCATTCTAATCAGCATTGTAATCGGTTCAGGTTTCAAGCCCGACAGAATTCCTGCTAATTTGGATGCAATTGTCATTGGAAGCGGCATAGGTGGTTTAGTTACTGCCGGATGTTTGGCCAGAGTCGGGAAGCGAGTATTGGTTCTGGAACAGCATAGCAAGGCTGGAGGATGCACTCATACCTACAACAAGAAGGGATATGAATTTGATGTTGGTATGCACAATCAAAATTCAATTATAAACCAGTAGTTCAATTCAATTAATAAGAATCAGAATGTACTTTGCAGACTGTACTAGTTGTGTTTCCATATTTTAGTTAATATATTCATTGGTAGTGTTTTTTTGCAGGTTTGCATTACATTGGGGAAATGGAGAGTGGTTCAATGAACAACACATTGATGGATGTGCTATCCGACGGGCAGCTTGTATGGGAACCAATGGATTCAGAATTTGATGCTATTGTGCAATATTCAGGAGGTAGTGGCCTCAAACCCTAATAATACTGTCAAATACGCATATAGTAACTGTCAGTGGTTTACCCAGATCGTTGCAAAGTGTTCAAGCACAAATCTGGCAAAGGTGATTACGAAAAACGCTTGCTGGAATATTTTCCTGGCGAAGAAAATGCTGTGAAACAATTCCTAAATCTGCAGAAGGTGAGTGAGCTCTGAATGCTGAATTATCATTGTAAGTTGTTCATACTTTAATTCTTGTATACATCGCAACTAACTAGCTAATATATCTGGATCAGACTATGAGAAATGCTATAAGACTTTATATTGTATATTTCATCACAGAGAGCTCATCGCGGCATGGCCGGTTACTTATTTCTTAAACGCTGGCCGAAATGGGTACTCAAGATACTTCGTGTCACAGGAATATACAACTTGTTGTTCTGGTCAGTGGGTTCACTGCTTTCTATATGAAACTTGTTCCTATCTTCTGTTGATATTGTCATCACATATATTCACAGCTACGACAGTCTTTTGAAACGTAGTACGAGTGAAGAATTAGACCTGTATACCAAGAACGAAGAGCTGAAATTACTATTTTGTTATTGCTTTGGTGATTTCGGTGAGTGTGGTTATAACTTCAACCCTCTGAAAAAAGGCTTAAATAAAATGGCTAAAATTTTCCCCTCGTTAGTCCGTTTCAATAAGGGTGTTTAAATTTTTTTTATGTTGGGTGTTCATTCTCTACTGATTGAACAACGAAGATTATAATTTTTCTTTTTCAGCTGTATGTATATTAAAGTACAAAAAGCCTTTTGCTCGTTCATAACACCGTCAGATAGACGAATATCAAAAACTAGTTTAAAAAATTTAGCACTACTGAAATGATTTGAGAAAATATCACATTGCTTTTACAAACAGGGACCGTGCCATCAAAAGCTAGTAATATTATGAGTGGATGCCTGATGAAACATTTTTACAATGGTGCTTATTATATCCGTGGTGGTGCCAGCGAGATCGCTTACAATTTGATACCAGGCATCGAGAGGGCCGGAGGTGCAGTCTTGGTCCGTGCACCTGTGCAACAAATTTTGTTCAATGACCGAAAGGCATCAGGTTATCGATCTTTTTGGTTGAATTTTCAAATCAATATCTAATTTATCTATGTCAAACTTTTCCTTTCAGGTGTCCGTGTGGCTCATGGTAGTGAAACTTACGATATCCATGCACCTATTGTAATATCAGATGCTGGGATGATTAATACTTACCAAAAGTTGATCCCTAAGAACATTATTTGCAACTTTGGTCAGTTTACCCTTACTCAGATCCATTGCTTTATAACAATAACCTTGTAAGTTAAGAAAATACTTAATATTTTTCGTCAATTATTTTTAGGTTTACAGCAGGTCTGCGAGCAAGTAGATCGTGGCTGGGGTTGCTTCCAACTTTTGGTAGGACTTAAAGGAACTTCTAAAGAGCTTAATCTGAAGAGTCGTAATTACTGGATATATAATGGAAGCGATCCTGAGAGGTTGTTGCTCACTAGTGAATAAATAATTTAATTTAATTTTAATATAATGTTATAATGTAGACAATTGGAGGAGTTTTATTCCATGTCAAGAGAGGATGCTGCCAACTCCGTTCTTCCAGTCTTATTCGTATCTTTTCCGTCTGCAAAAGATTCTAATTGGGAAGCAAGACATCCAGGTATGCGCTGAGTCTGATTCAAAATTGATGAAGGGGTGTGAGAAACTCTCAGATCTGTTCTAAAAAATTCACATCTTACCTAAGTTGAATATAACAGGAAAGTCTGTGTGTGTGGCCGTCACTTTCGCAAAATACGAATGGTTTGAGGAGTGGAAGGATGATCGTGTTAAGAAGAGAGGTCCGATTTATAATGACTTGAAAAAAACTTTTCAAGACCAAGTATGGAACATGGTTTTGAAGTTGTTTCCTCAACTTGAGGATAAGGTATGGTAGTATATACTGTAAGTAAAAAAAAGAAGGTTCCACAAAGTAGATTTCATAAACTTCAACCCTGAATTCTTAGGTGGAATATATCGACAGTGGCACACCTTTGAGTCATCAGTATTACATTGGTTCTCCTAAAGGAGAAATATATGGCATTGATCACACAAGGAAGAGATTTGAATATGATCTAGCAATGAATCTCAGACCGAAAACCAAGATTCCTGGTGTTTATCTGACTGGTAAGCTAAGTGTATTGAAGACCTATTATTATGTATTCTTTAAAACTGCTTTTTAAAGATCTTTGTATTCCTCAGGGCAAGATGTAATGACTTGTGGAGTTTCTGGAGCAATGATCGGTGGCTTGCTAGCTGCTGAGTCCATCACTGGCAATGATTACTTTGCAAGTCTTATTCAGCTAATGATACAAAGAAAATTGTTTCCTAAAAAAAACCTTGATTAACAGTTGAGAGAAAATATTGATCTGGAAAAACTAATTCTGTGTTACTTCAACATTGCTCAGTTAATTAACTAGCTTGCTGAGAAAATAAATTTACTAAACATATTCTTCATTTCCACTGATTGTACAGATTATATTCTTGCTATAATATGCCTAAATTTATGTGTAGATGTGAATTACCTAATATTTATTTCTTTATATATCATTGTGGTGCATATTGCTTGCTTGACAAATAGTTGCTGATTTTACCATGACTTGGAACGAGATTTCTAACACAATACCTCATGTTGTATGTATTGCTTAGATTTATTGATTTTCCTTGACTTGAATGATCATACAGATAATATATTGCTTTCTATCAGCCCTATTTATTATTTAAAGAAGTCGAGAGAGATTATTTGCAATTGTGTTCGGAGGTGTAATATTCAAATAGAGCAAAGTGTTAAGATGATACTTATTTATGATTTTATTTGAAAAATATTTCTATAGCTTGCCGAAGCTGTCACTAGAAATACTGCATCTATGTGAAGATTTTACCTTGATTTACATTGGTGGTAGTGTTCGACAAATGTTATACATTTCTGCTGAATTTCAGGTTTATTTTGATCGTACATTATTTGAACAATTGTTTCCAAATCGAGTTGTCAAATTCTACTGGGTCATGGTGCATTTGTAAATTTTGATGGGTTAGTCAGTTATGTTGTTTCCGTGCTATTATATGTATGAAGCCTGCATCATATTCAGCATTCATTCATACTAAATGTTGTATTTGTTAAATCATGTTACAAGTCGCTGGGAGTGTTTCATTCAAGAAATGTATGTTATGTCCAATCAGTGCCATTTGTACATTGAAATAAACTGTTGAAATGTACATGGGAGTCGTGCTCTAAAGTGGGATAGCTGGGCGATATTACATGGCACCACGACTCTAAATTTATCTTTTACCAGCGTAGGAAAAACAACCCAGAACATTCCAGTTCAATAATTCTTAAGACAGGTTGCGTAACATGTAATATCGAATGCTCTCTGTACGGCAATTTTAGGACCATAGGGATGGATTGTGTTGGAGTCACTTTCCTCGACGCTCCTTGAAGATAGTTGAGTGGAAACTGAAGAGCGAATAACTTTTACCTTCGACCTGTGGGGTCGAAGGTTAAATATGCATTTCATCGACCCGACTATTCTTATCACGAAAGGTTCAAAAAGATCGACTGCTCCAGACTCCTTCTACGGTATGTACTTATTATTGATTTGATGTACTTTAAAATAAGTTCTGTGTGGTTATTAGGTGGATTGTCATTATCCCGCATTTTCCTATATTACATGCTTTCGTAGTTATCGTCTGAAAGTTCCCTGAAGGTTGCAGGAGAGGAATTTCGTTCCACAACTTTTCTGTTATCGTCATTGAATCTATCCGCAAATGGCGTCTGCCTTACTGAAAAATCCATACTTTTGGGGTGGTGGAGGTGCACTGGCAGTCTTTGGCATAGCGGTTTACCAGCATGGCATGAGGTATTCCATGAAGACTGGATTTCACACAAAAGATCCAGATCCCACCCTTCGCAAGGTCGAGAAGGATGTTCTGATAGCTAAATACATGAGAGATTCTGCGAGACTTGACAAATGTAAAGAAGAGGTGGCGGTATTCAACGACTGCGTTAAAGAGACGAAATCAATGTCCTGGGATAGATTTATGACGTGGAAGACATGCCGCCCACAATGTCTGGTCATGATGGACTGCATGAATCGATATTTCACCAGTGAAGAATTTTATCTAGAGAATAAAGCTCATTATCTTAAGGACAAAGCTTTGTTCCAGGCCTCGAGCGTAATGAAAAAACACAGGGCGATGGTAAAAGACGTCGTCGAAAATAATAAAGAGCCCGATTTTGAAATGAACGATGACGTAAAGCTTTATCACAGCAGAGTAAATGAATTTTTCATACGTACTGGCAGCATTAGCAGTTATGACGAAGAACTGTTGTTGAGGCATGCCGCTGCCATGACAACAAAGCCCAAAAAAGTACCACAGTATTCGAAGTATGGAATTTAGGTTTGTATTTGGATGAGATTTAAAGGATCTCATGCGATATACTTTCAAAATCAAGATATTTTAGGATGCTGCTATTGAGTGTGAAGCATTTTGGTTGATCTTGTTACCTTCTATGCTACTGTTAATTATGCCTAATACCTGATTACTTAATTTTAATCAAACTTTTTAGAATTAACCAGAAAAAGTGGGTGAATAGGGGAGCTCAACACAGCGTCACCTGATTTATGAACTTAACATTCATGAACCAACGAGTTTATTTATATAAATCTTTCGGTTTCCAATTCATGTTCAACTTTCTACTTTACACTACTATTAGGAAACCGGAGATATTTGCTTTATATCAATCTCTATTTGAGTTGGTTTGCATGTAATGATCATACCTAGTGCCTATAGCCTCAAAATGGCCCCAAAATTTATCATATTACAAAAAAATACTGGCTTATAGCGTTTACATTCCAAGCCACAGCCTTGTGTACTTTAACGTATCCTTAGTTCCTCAAACCAATTTCTTCCACTGAGCGCATGATTTCTGTGGGTTATATTTGATTTTAGTTTGTGATATTTTCAGAATTTCATATGAAGTGTGTTCCTGTTCTGGAACGTTACACTTTTCAAGTGTTCGAAAGCTTGCTAATCTTGTAAAACATCTTGCAAAAGATCTCTATTCTCCTGAAAGTCAGTTACCATTGTTTCTTTTTTTCTTATCAGTATCATTGAACGAAATAATGTTTCATCAAATTCTTCATGGATGGATTTTTCACATTGAGTATGGGTGATGAGACTACATGATATCATGCAGGTATACACATTTAATTTAAAACAAAACTATGTATAGATATAGTTTATAAATGATTCGAAATAGTGAAGCGTATGCAAACAGTCTCCAGTTTTGTTATTTGGTTTCCTTTCCGCTAGATGGTAACAGAGATCGCTAAATTAGTCAAGTTTTCGGCCCATCAATGTTTTTCTTGAGGAAACTGGTCAATTTTAGCGTAAAACCGCGGCAAAATCGTGTGTTAAGAATTACTTACTAATAGTAATTATCTAATGGATGAATCCGTTCATTGTTTTGGTTGTGAATGCGATAATTCATGAATGGAACCGTGGTTGTAAACTTTATATTATCGATATATGGCTGCTGGTAGAGTCTGTTTACGGGTTTTCGACGCGTTGCAGCGTAATCGTTTAATGGCTACTTTTCCATCACCTTTCTATCTATCATCCCTTTCATTGTGGGGTGAGACAATGATAAATCGATTGAATATAACAAAACGAGTTTGAGTAACCGTAAGTTTACGTAGAAATGCGGTTACTCGGCAACTAGCGGTAAATCTACCGGATCCGATTGAATAAGAAAATATCCCCGCTCTACAAATGAATCAAGTCTCCATGTTTTATACTCTGGGAAATAGAAGAGTTCTATCATAGTATGTGGTATGTACGAATTTATAGCGTAGCTAGGAATAAACGTTATCCTATCCTGTATGTGCGTTGGTTGCATAATAATTTATTCTCTATATAATTTGTATCGAGTACGGGAGCTATAAATGGATCAAGCCTTGTAAGAACTAACTTGACTTTGGAATTGTTGTAAACGCGGCAGCACTATATTCGGTATTTACCACAAAATCTCTAATCCACCCCTACATCCGTCCCTGTGGATGAATTCCCAGATATAAGGACGCGATAACCAGCAGTTGCTATGTTTCATTATGGACATGTTGTTTGTGACCCGACCACATGATGAATTAGAAAAATACATTACACAAAATGACATCGTAGTTTACATACAATGCTTATCAATCCGATTGCATAGAGAGATCCTTCTTGGTGTGGTATGTGCGCGGTTCGGTGCGTGTTTCCCGAAACGATATGACCGCGCTTGCCAGTTATCTTTGACAAAACGAGCAAATTAAATGGAAAATATATAAACGTCTCAACGCGTTCTCGTAATTACCCGCTACCTTATCTCCAAGTCTTATCGCTTGTCTGCCGCTTACCCAAACACGACCAGACGTGAACAATATATAGAAGGAAACTCGATCTCGATGCTGCGATAAAGCACTGACTTGGAAATTATAATATTTACTTCTGGCGTCAGAGCTTCTTATCGCCTTTATCGACTTCTTTGGGGGAGGTGCTGAATTATTGTGGGTGCTGATAGAAATATGGGATATAACCCTTTCGTGATGTTTTCTATATTAATTTTCGGCTCGACTCGAAAATTCCATAAATACCCCCATTCCCATTGTCGTTTGTTGGGTAAGACCGGTGAACGGGTGTTTTGTTTTCGACTACTCGTGTTTTATTGTATTCCAGTGTGCTCTGTGTGTGTGTATGTAGTTTAGCGAGTTGTTTCTTTCATTGCGGTTTTGCAAAGCGATAAGGAATCAAGATAAGGAAAAAGGGACAACCAGCGAGCAAAAAATGTTTAATAACTGGAAGATCGAGTGTGCTGGCTGCCAGAGCGATTTCAACAGGCTTGAGCGGAACGAATCTGTGTTCATTGTAAGGGATGGGCGTTTATGATATACCTAGAAAAGTTTTAGTTCCTCCAAGAATATAGCAGACCAGTGTATTTCCACGTTAGTGCTACTTAGAATAATATAAATAAGCAAAGAATGTTTGAAACGTAAGTTGAAAACGTGGTTAGAGTACTAATACTTTGTTTTAACTGCAGTTTATATTATTGTTGGTTACAATTAAGAGTATTACGTGATTCTTATCACTTGAGGCGCCATAGATTGTTAGTTCACCCGATTGTTAGAAATCAAGCTCCAGGCATAACATAAATGTCTCTAATCAGTGTCAAATTTATTCGAATAATATTGTTTTTTGGGTATAGTGGTATTGGTTGTTTCTCAACTAATAATACCTGTGTATTACTGGTGGAGGCCGAACTAATCGTCACGTATTTTCACTCACACGTAACTTTCAGTTATTACCAAACATGATTTAGAATTCTCAAGCGCGCTATATCACATAAAACAATACAGGCAGCACGCCATTTATTTGTATCTCTATACAGTATTTCCAAATGCTACACGTATGCAATCAAAGCGATGACTCTGCGCTACGTTATTCCATTTACATTTAATACGTTGAATTATCGCTTCTAGTTCAATGACTAGCAAAAGCAGCAGAATATTATAAGTGTTAGGATAATTTTATTGCTTACGACTGTATTGTATATATTTCCCGTGCCTTCTCGACACAGGAAATACCCTGTCAATGCGAATCCCACATTCAATTCAATCTTGAGTGGGAAATGAAATAAATGTTCTTCGCAAACAGTTAGCATCACACAATAGTGAGCAGTATATGTTGTATACATGCTGCATAGACTTCAATTCAGCTGCGGTCGGTTGACGGGTAAAAAGCTTGTCACACAAGCGGAAATACGTTAGTTTAATGATATCCTTGAATGCTTTTTCAGTAAATCACTGTATGTCAATTCGTTAAAACGTTATAGTCACATCTTGAATTGATTATTCTGCGAAGGATTGCACGAAAACAGGACGGGAGAGGCCGCTTGTAGAAAACACAACTTGTGATGAAACAGCGTGAAAAAAATTAATGTTCGAAGACGATTGCCCGATTGTTAGAATGTCTAGACGCAAGCAAAGTCGGCCACAACATCTTGATCGAGAAGATGAACGTGAGTACATTTTAAATTTTTATCTTGTGTACTTTTGTTGTTGTTGTTGTTTTCCCTGGTACATATGGTACTGGTACTACAGGTACCGTTACTAATATTATTGTCATCGGAATACTACGCTCCCGTCAGTGTAAGTTTTAGTTTATATTTTGATGAATATGCAAGGTTCAGAACTGATGCTCGTGCATTATTAAACGGTAGAGCCTAATACGAATAAGCAGCTAACAGTTCCCAAACGATCTGGAAGTCGTATATAAGGGTAAGAGATGTGCCTGACATCGAGGAAGGAAACGTAAACCTTAAACTGAACGTAACTGAATAAAACAGGATGGATGAGTAGTCGTAGTAGGAGAGTGACGCCTTTTCACTGGCGTTTCTTTGTTCTGCGTCCTGATATGCCAGGAATTGATTTCTTCTAGGATGCTGTATTCGCTTTTAAATAAAAGCTTCTCATGTTTTCTCGCTTCCCGAACGTTTCGAGTTCTTGATACTACTCAATAGAGAGTGACAGCGCAATGTCTAATTTCCAGGAAGATGACAGGACGAAGTTGATTTTTCGTTAACGCCACGTAGAAAGGCGTTCTAAATTTATGTTGAATTTCTGTGACTTTGATTGACGGGTCGCCTGAAAGTTTCCCAAGTACCGAAAGTTTTACATTGTTTTTGGATAATGAAGATACTAGAGAGTGTTTCTGGGTAAATATTGATGTGATAGTTCGAAGCTTTCCCATTTCTGGAGCCTTTCAAGTTCACTTGAAATCACGTTAATATCATTTCACAATGTAAACCTAACTAAATTTACATCGGCAGCGATGTTACACTACAGAATTCCAGTTACTTGTATTTAACAAATATGAACAAAACGTAAACTCGAATAAAATCATTTCAGCATAAAGAACATAATCTCCAATTTAAAATAAAAACGTTTGATAATCTTTGTACACTACAAAACTTGTAGTAATTTTGCCTGGAACAAAACCCAGCCGATTTTGTTGCTTTAAAATCAGTGATTTGCGTCTAATTTGTTAGAACCGCGTTAAAACGGTATAATCCTAATTGGCCAAGACTTCGTTTCCGTATTATGTAAGGTTTGAATTCCGTTTCATCTGTGTATTTAATATTTTTCTGTAGATACATTCATGTGTAATCGTTTCGTCTTTTTAAGTCATTTGTTTCCGGTGAACTGTTTTCGTTATGCATAGTCGCTGTCATCTGTGAACTCTGCTGTCAGTTTCAAGCATATTTCCAATTCCATTTAGTTTGGCAAAAGAGCTTGAACATATTGCATTCTTATCGGGGCTTTTTATCTACTTCAAATTGGGATGGCAGTATTCATGTCCGTGTTTATGACGGGTATTACGATTTTGACGTGGCGTGTACTTTTCTTCGATCCAGTAAAAACTCGCGCTTTAGATTATTATATGCTGTCGTCTTCGACCGTGGCCGCGTTACACGTCATCATGATAAAGTAACATGTCTGTGGTGGTCGTGGTATAGTACATACAGAGTATATTATTATTAGATATGAGATACGATATTCAGAGTAGGTGTGAAACATACAAAACACGCACGCAGACCAAGTGGTGGGATTAAACTAGTTCTCACGGACTATCAGCTGCATATGATTTTTTTTTATTATTTCCATCGACGAACAATTTAGAGATGTGAAATTTAGTATGAGAAACCCGTTCCTGGAAAAATGAAATCCCAGCATTGACAAGCCTCTCATTACTCAATTATCCCTCAAACGGATGTTAATATTGGGAACATTATATGATATAATTTTAAACTTTAGTTTTTACTCTTTCTCTTCTCCTATTCCCTTTCAACCCCCTCTATAGGCCCCAATCCACATGTAGAGCGCTTATCTATCTAAATATGAGAGGGCAGGATATTTGGGTTGTTTAATGACGAGCAATAACATTAGAGAAGTAACTAATGCTCACGCGACACTCGCTAACCTTGGTTATATTAATGATAATAGCGATGTGTATATTATTATGAATCCCACTGCCTTGTTTTAATTTCTGAAAAAAAGTTCGGAACGCCGTTGCCATGCGTTTTCGCCCCATTGCACTGCTGGTTGTACTGTACATCACGCCCTCCTTATATTCTTTTTACAATATGTACAGTAGTAAAGTATGGTACGGTAAATGAACTAACTGCCGTTTTGCCAAAGTACGTGTGGATTGTTGTTTTTTCTTGGATTATAGACCATGAATCTTTCCGCTTGAAATTTGTTACGTGACAAAGTTATCTTAGAACGTGCTGTATAGCTTCTGTTGCTATCAAACCTATCAAAATTACCGTAACCTTTGTTGTGTAGAGTCGAAAGGCAACGTTTCAATGATCTTGAACACTTTTGTTACTTAACCTGCGTATAAGAAAGAGTTGAACTAAGTTACGATGACAGGAAAAGTTCAGTTGTTCAGTGAGCTGAATCAAGATGAATTCGTATGATAACGTTCGGCAATTTACTAGTGCATTGGAATGTGCGATAAACAAGTTAGGAAAGATTTTGTTTTTCCGCTATTCCGTGAAGGTTAATGGATGGTGAGGCACGTTTGTAAAATGCGCTGACGTGCTATGAAGTCTAACTCGTGAGATTTATCCGTGAGATAGCGAATTCAATTCACTGTCGGGGTGTAGTTGCTGTACATTGGGTTAAAGAGGCTCCGAACCTTTGAAATCTATTTCCTACCAACGACGTTTCATTTCAAGCACGATTCCATTACGGATCATATTTCTAGTCATTCGCATAGCGATGCCTTCAGTGATCTGTAATGCCGCCTATTTATCACATTATGTAGTCAGATTCATTGAATCGAAGCGAATGCTGGAAATATTAGTTGGATTTCATTTTACCTAATCTAAGGCCAAGTCGCCAAGTTTAGTTGAAAGAGTTTCCTTTGTATATGTAGCTCACTTGAATCAATAATTTAGCAAAATCGTACCACAAATGAAACACTTTCCAGTTGGCAGCTTCCTATGTATTAGGGATATTATCCTAATGGTTCTCACAGACACCCTTACCCAAGTTACTGGAAACTGGGCCCTTTCCCCATTTCCCCCCCTGTTTAAGGCTAAGGACAGTCGTGCTTTCGCTATCTTTGTTCATAATTGTGCACTCTGCTGTTATCAAATGATTTTTTCCAAGACTGCATTGGTCGCTATTATCGTTACTTATAAACCGAACGTTGGTCTAAAAACCATCTTCAGTATTTCCGTCCATTATGTATCCATTTATATTACAAAAAATACACGAAAGCGTGTCGTATGGCTGCATAATTATATCGAATTTATGGTGGACAGAATGCATCAGTTAAATTCTACACATTCACCTTGACATATTACACTGTTTACTGTTTATAGATGGATAATGTATTGCCTTATACCTCCACATACCGTATTTATGTATAAATTCACAATAACATTACCATCGATGCAAACGTACATTTCACAACAGTCAACGTTTCATTTTGGTCTGAAAATGTCGGTCGCATGGTGTCATGTTGCGTGTATTAATCCCACAATTTGTTTACAAAACAGCGGAAAAATTTCTTATCTTATTCCAACTGAAGAAAAAAGAATTAAGACTATGTAACAAATTCGCATTGCTAAATTTCGTCGATTTCCCCCTCGATATCTCTGGCCGACAAGGCTCTACAGTCTATACAGTGACGTTGCTGTTACTTGCTTATCCTTGCATATGTCTCCGACAACGTTTGTTAAATTTACTCATTGCGACTTCAATACATCTGATCGAATCTGCAGTGTAAATATATAAAAAGGATTCTTGACGTAATCTCCAGTTGGTACGTTAATAGTTGCTGGCGATGCGAACGAAGATAGCCAGATTCACACACAAGACTCTCGTCTATGATTTCCCATTACTGTCTTGGATGAATTTTGGCTACTATTTTCTAGTGGCTAATCTGATTTTATCGTCCGTTCGAATTTCGTAATCGCTTTTTTGATTATTTTGGGCAACATAATTAAAACCTGTTAACGTCGGCGTTTGAACCTCCGCGCTCTGAGGTAATGTGGCACATTATCGACCCGTTGTTTAATGATCATGCTATGGCGACTGAAGCTGGGTTGAAATGTGTGAAATGGAATCTTCGCAGTCGCTCTTATTGATCGCTGATCAAATTGTTCGATCAACAGCGCCATTTTTTCGGAATTTTCTCGGAAATGCACTTTCAAATTACTTTAAAAGGTTTCAGATTGATGTAACACGTGTCTAGAGTAAAATTAGTATCATTATATCTCTTTGTTTTTATTTGTTTATTCGATGGAAATTAGTCACGTTGGGTACAAGTTATAAAGTTGGGTTCCTCCGCGATAGGCCGTGATAAATTTATCCTCAGGGCGGTCATTTTTTATACTCCTCCCATTCACAGTGTGTGACGTATGACAAACCCAGTTACTGTGCACTTTCATGTATTCATTGATTCATAGAATTCTGACCATATTATCATTTCATCTCATATACATATTATTGCATGGAATTGGGAAAACTATTTTTCTGTTTTTCTTTATGAGACAACCACAACTCATATTTAATAGTAAAATGAAAATGAAATGAGCTTTAATGGCTAGGTTACAGACCGGTTGATTTTGTATATGACAAACATATAGATTGATGCTGCAAATCTTATAGATATACATATCACATGTGAAGTAGCTGAAAAGCAAACGAATATTCTTTTACCAGACATATTATGCGATGACTAAATTGGTCGCGTTAAATGACGGATTGCAATTTTATCTTTCTCGCATCTTTCTATTTATCTTGACCACAGATGATTAAAGTCTTCTGTAACGCATCTTCCATAATGGATATCAAAGCAACAGTTCGACCTTTTATCGTTTTGTCTTACACGCGCGTCTGATCTTCTCATAGATAGCGAAAAAATTAATGACAATTGAAATACGGTACTTTATACTGCTATAATGTTTCGGCACGCGATAGGTGGAAATTTCAGTAATTTATGTATTGTCACTTTGTCAAATTGCATAAGCGTTATACCACACCACGCAATTTGCACTTATGCACAGAAAATAATAATAATCGAATGTCATATCAATTACATAATAGTAACTCACTAAATTTTCTTATTTGTTGCACGACATTTAAAACTATCCCACACGCAGAACTGTGAGCTTGTATATGTGATGATCCATGACCAGGATAATATCAAAGTGATCCGTGGAGGATAGTTGGGGTATATTGCCTTGGTAACTCATTTTAATATGTTCCCTGGTCAAGTTTGCACCATAAATAGGACATCTTGTTACCATGACTATTAGCCGGACCAGAACAGTGAACCACCCCAAACTCATTCAAAACCCAAGCCAGGTGTTATAATACCGATTTAGTAGCTTCTCTATATTCAAGTCGAGTGCTAAAAATTATCTGCTAGTGATCCTCGTTCGCCATCTAGGTAGAGTAATGCTATACCGAGTCACTGGTACTGTTAACCATCGTATATCTTATCGATATTTATCAGGAAATTTGAAGACTTCCACGAACCTTACCAACACTAGGTGGTTGTGAATCGTAGTTACGTCACTGATATTTATAGCAACACTTCTCCAATTTTGAGTGATTTAATATTACGTCATGATCGTAGGCAACCTTGATGTCTGGCCTATAGTATTCATCCATTATCTTGTAAAATTCGATACGAGAGTGGTAATCTTTCTTCTTGCCACGTTCGTAGGATGTTTACACGGATTCACAGCTTCATTCCTGTGCATCAGAATATTTATAATAAGAATCCTGTACCGAGTTACTTGTCTTGAATCCTTAATGGAAATACTATATATAATTTATTGTGGTTTTATCGAAATCGTATTAAAAATTCCTCTTACACGTCCGCCGCATGGAAATTTGACGATCGCGTTGAAAACGGATATATCCATGAAAGCCTTGGCCGACAGTATCGTTATACCGGAACACAGTGGCTTACATGATCATGTACACGAAACTTCAATTACAGCAGCGCTTATCCAAGACTATGGTGTAGTATATTGTGTTATTGTATTGTTCTGTTCGGTAGGCTCCACAGATAGCAGAAAATCACGGACAAGAATTACCTAAAAAAAATTATTCCGCTCACAGAGTAAGAATATCCATAGATATAGAGTTAAGCTCGCGTCAGAATTGACTTCGGTGATAGTGGTTCGGGATTTCCTTGTACTGTTGTAATCCAATATCGAACGGGAAAACACAACATGCCGCGCTGTTAATAGACACTCTGGTTATTTGGGAAGGATTCTAAAGCAAAAGAAATGAAAAATATATATTCGGGTCGTCAAAATAAAAAAATCGAATGTGAAATAGTGTATAACAATTTTATTATATATTGCGTCAGCGAAAATTGCTAATTATCAATCTAATCCCATCCATTAGCGTCGCAGATCAGTTTACGTGTTTTTCACTCTCCTTGGCATAACATGGTATATTTCACAGCCATCGAAGTTATTTTCTATGTTGGATATCTCTCCTGCGTTCTGGTATTCCCAATCGAAATTCAAGCGTAATCAGTACATCTTAATCAATGTGGTCGAAGTAAATGCTATTTTCCCATATCCATATTTGGGTTATCTTATCGATTGATCACCAAACAACCATCCCTACTTCATCAGGAAGGAGCAGCTCGGTCTTTTCGCCTTTTTCCTTTAATTACATTAGTGCAAGAAGTAGTTGCAATTGGATGGCGCGTTCTGAATTTGACATTTAGATTCTGCCAGTCTCAGTTCGCGTTTTGAATAATGCAGACTAGGATCCGCGGTTAACTCTGAACCGAACAACTAAAAATTCACTCAAATGTTCATTGTGCTTTGTAGACGGGAGGCGCCTTGCATTATCAGGCCGTTTGATTAGTTGTGTGCGATAACATACCTTTTTCCACAGGATCTGATAAAGAGCCTTTCCTTTATATTACTTATTCCAAATATAGATTCGATTCCGTGTAAGATAACAGCTGTCTGAAACTAATGTACGGAGATCTATACCATATATATATATCTACATAGGATGGATAGAGCAGTGTCTAACGAAATTATAAGATCAGAACAGCAAAGCGATCGATAAAGTCACCGTCTTCAGATCTTTGTTTGTGTTTTTTTTGCTGAAATCTTTTGATCTGTTCCCGGTCTCATCATTTAAGGTCGTTAAAGTAAATCGTCTGCCCTGCCATGAAAACTGTAATTGAATAGGCATGGCAAAAACGGGAAACCTCATTAGCGTACTTCAATAGATTATTTCTGCAGTTGTTTATTTTCCTTGTTGGCTCATTACAAAATTACCTCATGCTGCTCGCCTGCTGGCAAAGTGGCACCTTAGAGATTTCGCGCAGATAACTTTGAAATGAGCATCGCGATAGATTCCGAAAAATACCATCGCTTATTAGTTGGTACTGTTGACGGTATTCAAACTAGAGCTATGAAGAGGAAAGTTATGAAAAGTAAGATATATTTGAATCGTGTAGATACAGTTATGTATTGCACTGTATGTTCTCCCTAAACGCCGCGTATAGGTTCTTCGAAAGTACAACTATACCAAGTTGAACCAAGTGTACCATACGCTCAATGATATAAACCGTGCACGTTTAGCGCTCAATGTAAGAGGAAAGAATTTTGTAAGGTAAAAATTGTATGCAGCATAAAAAACATGCTGTGCTAGTAATAGCAATCGCTCAGTGCTTTCATACGGCATTGTTTATCGTTCACGTTTGTATTTTTGATAAATTTTGCACGACCGAAGATTAGAATTCAAAGATCGTCTGCTAGGACGTGATGAAATGTGCTAAACGATGGTTAGAAAAGATTCCGAAAAGTGATATATATCAAACTGTATTTCATTTGTCTATATGTGGCTTATGAAAGTTATGCTAACTGAACTAGCTCTAATGGTTCACGATTGTTACTGGTCTATCTCATTACCTTTCGGAAGAAAGCTTGGTATTCTATTCAAATAAGTTTATGCAAGTGTTGTAAATTATTTTAATACCTTAACCGCATGTCGTCCAGCGTTGCTTATTAAATTTTCATCTATTATTCATTAACAATCTTTTATACTCGTATACAGTACATTTATACTCGTAGGTTTAGCACTCCAGAGCAGGATACCCAATAAGTATTGATAAGGCATCGAAATAATTCAATGCTACTTCAAACGTACTATAAATAGACTTCTGTGTATTGAATCGTAAATATGCACTTGTAAATATACATACAAATATGATTTATTGAAATTTTACAGTTATTTTGATATGTCGAGATTGGTTGCAAGGTTTAATCTCAAGACCCAAATTTGTTAAATTAGATTGAAATAAATATGCAATATTGTAGGGAATATAAACGATTCATCATCATTTACTTGGATAGTTCATTATGTTACCTTGTTCAAGTACTCCCATAGTACTTACGTCCGTTTCATATTTTACTTTGGCAGTACTTCTCCCATTACCATTCACTAGGTTAGCACTCTAGACCATTTTGGTTTCTTGGTGAAAAGTGCTCTTCCGTAATATGCTATCAATATACATTATCGTGTTTCGTATTTGCGGGAAGCAGATAAGGAAAGATTGATGACAAGTAAATGTTATGAAAAGCAAAGCTGCCGATAACAAGAACTTTATCACCAGACGGTATATGCTTTTGTTTCTTTACCCAATTTAAGTAGGCTAATGAGCTTTAGTTCTTCAGACGGGCGATAAGACAAATTTTTGTTTGCTTCTAATCGATAGGTACAAGATTTTCATCGAACCGTTATTTACGTAGCGCTATCTCAGCATAACATAATACGGTCACGTGCCCTTTCACGATGACCCTACGTGTACTGAACTATCTAAGCGGTCACATAGTTCTTTCGTCAAGGTCGCTATGATGATGTTCAGTGACTAATGACATAACAGATAAAAATAAACTTGTTAGATCATTGAAACAAAGCGATTGTTTACATTTTGTTCATCAGATTCGATAAGCGAATAGCGGTTGAAATAATACGATAAGTTATCGGCGCTTTACCAAGATAGAAGTATCGGCGGTAAGGGATAGGTTAGTTCAGGACAGTCAGGGCTGAATTAATAATTTAGCAAAGTAATATATCAGTTTAATTAAGATTATTATCACAACGTTCAATATAGATTGCAGCGCAATTCTAGTATAAACTATTCATATGATCTTGCCTTGTATCTCGTAAAATCAACATTTTTATTTCCTAAAGCCCGACGTATACGGACGAAGCACTGTTTACTGGGGGTCCCATATTAAACATTCTCTAAGGGCCCCACACTAGCTTATTCCGGCCCTGTTGACAGTGCAGTTGTACTGACAAACTTGCCCCATGATTATAAAGCCTCTCTTGTAGCATACTATTTTAAATACTTTTTACATAAAAGCACCAGAGGAAGTAATTTAAGTACTAACAATATTACGTAGTTGCTTTCTAGCCATTTTCGAATTGTTCGCGGTCAAGGTAATCCTATTTGGTTACCGCAAGCCTCGTCTAGGGAGCGTCCACAATTCATTTTTAACTGCTTATGCGTAGCTGATCGATTGAAAGATAAGTTAAAGTGCTGGGAATCTCTTAACGTCGCCCAGATACCATAATTCGCCAAGGTTATTACATAAAGGTTACAAGTAACGTCTTAGGTCAGGGACAAATATTCCCCATATATATATATAGAAGTAAGTTAGGAAGATAATTTCGTAATACTCATTTCATTTCCTTCTTAGCCAAGTTTTTGGTGATATGAAAAATAATGACGCCCAACTACATAAGATACCGAAGTAAAAGCACCCGAGGCAAACTAGTATTGCAATCCTCCTTGCGTCATACTCTAGTGAGAATCGGTACTATACTGATTCATATATCCAAATATCATTAATTTAATCGTTTTCGAATGAAAGGTGGCGCGAAGTAGTGATCTTATCGAGATTTCAGTCCAGAAATATTTCCAATAGGTGATATTTTACATACCTGGAGGGCAACGAAAGATGGTTTGTTCGATTTCTTTATTCAATCAACGGGGGATTCAATGCGTGTATACGCAATGATATTAGATACAACAACGTGCGTAGAAAATATTAAAAACTGAACAGGTTTGCGACAAAGTTCAAGTCAATACGAGAAAGGAAAAACCACAGAAGAATAGAAAAATATGTCCTGAAGAGTACTATATGTAAAAACATAAATATAAAGGCAAATAATCTTCAGCTATGAAATGATGATAATTGTTTTAGTTAGAGCAGGTAAGATACCTTATTTCAGTACTTTGGGTCAGGGGCTTTAGTTACTTTAGTTTCAGGTGCGAAATTCTTTGGCAAATGTGATGCAAAACCTTATATTTCCAATTCTAATTATAAACTTTTAAAACACAATTGACATATGAAACCATCTCAAAATTCAAAGCTTATTTTAATTAAATCTAGTTAGGTAGAGGTGTTCCCGTCGCCAGCTACAGTTGAATCCGTAAATAGTAAATATCTTGGAATCAAAAATGTTTGTTATAAGCAGCTTTTACCATTCTTTTCGTAACTTTGTAAGTTTCGTAATGCAGTAGTCCACTCTCTTCGCTCTGCTGTTTTAGGAGTACGCGGTAGCCGTGTAAGGTGTTTTGATTTCATCTCAGATATCGTGCTTTATTGGATATATAGTATTGTTCTCGTTCTCTTTGTTGCAAAGTTTGATGTCGCGATCGCACTGGCAAAGTATTTTCAATTTTTTTTTCATCTCTTTCTGAATATGAGGGAGTCATATACGATGTTATTTCTCTTATCACCTTCAACCATATTATCGTACTATGAGGAATGTGAGGTGTAACTCACTAAAGAAAGTTTTTTTATGCCGCATTCCACCTTTTAACTCACACAACTAGCTTTGTTTATACAATCTGGTAATCTCTTGAAGCATAGTTATAGATATGTTCATATGGATTGTACTGTAAAATTAAATTGATCATAATCAGACAGATCCCGTGTCGTATATTAAATCTAAACATTTTTTGTGCTACTGTAGGATGTGGCCTGCCTCATTGTTTGGGCTTCGGGTTACCGTAAAAAAGGGATTTAAATTTAAAAGTAGTAAGCTTTATTAGAAAAAGACATTATACCCTAAGCCTGAATGATAAGTCAGCGCCATTTTTCTGGTTATAAATTTTGGTTAATCATACTCCATATTTCTAACGTTATTTTGCAACACCTAGCCCGCCCATTACATAATGTGATTATTTTGCCAGGCGCGCTTCACGGAAAAACCATTTATTTTTATAACATTTCTTGTGCGAGAAACGTCTTGTGCGCTGTGAATATTTTCTCTATAATTTTCTTCCATCAATATTATTTATAGGTTAAACATAATCAAATTACAGCTTATCAGAAAACTCGATCGCGCAGAATTGTTGACACGACTTGCTCAGACGGATACGGGCCTCGCACCTCGATGCATGAAGTAAGTAAGAGGGCGTTGTTGTCGCGATGCTTATTAGTGTTTAGTCGTGGACATCTCACAGGCAGAGTGCTGCTTGCTTAAGCAGAAATGTTGTGAAGATCCATATCTGATTCCTTTGCGAGATAAGACACGCGACTCCAATCCAGCAAATTGCACGAGAATATAATCGCTAGCTAGAGGACAAGGTCGTAGACTGAAATAGAGCAGGAGCTTTATCTTCAGTGCATACAATTATGAAACTGTAGGTGAGCACGAGGCAGTGGGCTCTGTATGTTAATTACTGAACGAGTAGCTATCAGCGTTGAATATCAGTTTTCAATCAGTTAAAAAATTCTCGTGTTGTTTTAGTAGCTGGTATGTACAATGTTTTTAACACGGTGCGTCGTACTCGTAAAACACATGATATTGGATGGGACTTTTTACATATCAGGCAGGAAGCGTGTACTATATACTCCCACTGTGGTAATACAGGTTTTAATTAAGCCTCTACTGGAAGTGGAAGGGATGTCGCTGTAATCATTACTGTACTGTATTTCTAGCTGAGGTTGTAGAAGATCTAGAATGGAATTTAGTGAGAAGATTGCTTGTAGTTGGTCGTTGTTTGCTATATTTCTATGTTACTGTAGTTAACGTTGCAGTGCATCCGATTTTGAAAGTTATTTGTTGTGCTCGGCAGGCATAGTTAGATTTTATATGAGAGATGTATTTGTCAAATATACACCTGTAGATGACATTTTCGTTTGCCCGAGGCTTGTAATCCTGAGTCATGATCGAATTTTCAGACAATTTCAGTAAAAGGTTCTGTCATTTGGAAAGTTCTTGACTATCACATTTGCATCTATTTCGTACGAAATAATCTTTGAGATTACGCCAGAGATATTTGTTAGATCTGTATGCTCAGATAGTATGACGAACCCTAAAGCCTGGACTGGAGTACGTATAACCTTCCACATCGACAGCTTTGAAATGAATAGTAAATATACAGTACAGATCATTTATTTATAGATTGAGATCACGCATCATACAAGGAATTTCATCATCGTTGTTTTCACTAATTTAAATATCATGAAATATGGTATTTTGAGAAAATCTGAAATATACACTTTACTACTTTTAATACTACACTAGAAAATTGTATCACCTTCTTTATATTACAATTTGACCATATTGAGAGTAGGAGTCAGGGTGGGTACTGTTTTACCTACAGTCCTACACCGACTCCAGTAACCCAAGAATTGATTCCGACTCCGGATCCTCAACTCCGCCATTACCATAATCCGAGTAAACATAAAATTCTCGATTTCTCGGCATTTACCATTGCTTTAAGAGCGAGCTTATGCATTTGACGGCAATCATTTCACACCCTCACAATATATCCTATCTCTCTGATTGTTGTTAGCTTCCTGTGGAAAGATTGAACCAGATTGCACAGAGATAGCGTTCGCGGTTTGCGTTAGAAGTGCATCGAAATACTTCGCATGAGAGGGTGGGAAAAGACGCACGTAGACAAATAAATCTTGGATAAGCGGTCCGTACCCCGATAGAATCATGTCGTTGATAGTAGGAATGTCACGCACAAGTTGTTGAATTTATTCGCTAGATTGTCTTTTAATGATTTCGAATTGTATCTTGGGGACAATCCCAAGAAGAAGATTGTAGAATGTAAGGATACCTCGCAATATGATAATTTTTGCACTGATCAAAACATTGGATATAGACAGCATGTATTTTCACTTACTGAGAATGTATAAAACAATACAACGAAACGAACCTTGCTTTCTATGTAAAGCCCAAGTCTCAGCAAGAACAATTTCTCCCGTGTGTTTATCAAAGGAGCCCATCTGTAAATCTCTTCGCCGTAATAATATTCAGTCAGCATCTACGTTTTAGTAGAATACCCTAATTGTATTACTCTGATCGTTATCAAGGCGCTTCAACCCAATAGTGTTTACGTGACTTTGATAAATATACGGTAAGATGCCCCCGTGCCCGTGTGTAGTGTAGGAACTCTTGTAGGTTTGCTACTAGATATACAAATCAGTTCACAGGCGGTATGGAAAATTACTGTTAATATCTGCATCGTGATACGATATGATGTGCAAGTTAGATATGGCTGTTTCCGAACACACAGCACGATAACCACTGAGGATAATGGAGAATCCGTTTTGTCATTGACTGACAATTCTCGATAAAACTAAAGTTATCTAGATCATAAATGCTGATTAATTTGCCCTGATCGACAGTTTTTGCTTGTTCTTGCTGTAATCTGACATTATATCAAATTGTGTAAGATTTTTGAACAGGAAGCTTCTCGTGTATATACAAGGTGGTTGAGTAGAGCAACACGCGATTGTTGCGCGGAAAAAAGTTGCGCTGAAAACTGGCCGTAAACACCACCCGTGCTGTGCAGTGTTGTAATATAGACTGTGTACTTCACAGAATGTCGTTAGTAGATAAATATCGTGACCGTAGGACAAATAAACTGTACCGTGCTTTTAAGCCTAAATTAGCATAGCATAGGATGAAAGAAGTTTTCATAGTCAAAGACTATAGCTGTTTAAAGAAGTCATCGTATCCTTCCCACCATATTAAATTGTATTCTCTTGTACGATCATTATATGACGTTCTTGTACGCCTTACGGCTGAGATAAGAATCGTCTTACGGCAATTGTCTTTGCTGTAAACAGGGCATGTCAAAATTCATCTAGCAATGAATCAAGGTATTCCTTTATCTGATTCTGATTTAGTTCCGATTTGAAACGCTGTACACTTACTTTTCCGTTGCCCTCTCGGAACAACTCCGGTGGCATGTTTCGACTCTAATCGATATAAGTAAAACTGATACGGATAATTCCGCTACAGGTTTATATTATTCTTCATTGTACGTGTTGTAATGTTTTTCGAGCCTATTACAAAGAAATAATTAAATGTGTCAGTTTTCGACACTCCATAGTCACCGTCGTTATCTACTTCCCTTTGTGTTCCAAACGCGGTGTTATATTTCCTTACTTGGCTTACGATCAGATAAGATAGTAAGATAAACAAACAAAGAAAACTGCTTATATTTTTTATGTGATGTCACATCGTCAGATAACAATCTCCACCCCCTCCCTCCCTGCCTTATCAATGATATCTTTTTTTTACCTTTCTTGGTGCAAATTTTTCTTTTTTAGCGCTCTTTGAAAAGACCTATCTCACCATCGTAATAATATTTATGTTATTATCTCATTCCTTCAAGCCGTACATCCTTCAACTTTGAAATCGGTGTCGGGTTTTCCATTTTTTCCTTTTCTTGTCGCGCATGGTCTTATAATCAAGCGGACAGCGGCATGTAGCAACAATTCATTTAAATGTAACCTGGGTTAACGTACCACATTGAAAAGGAATTCAAGCTTTTACTTTTGTTCTATGTATCAAATCTGTCGTACTGATATATTTCACCCAGTTAGACAGCTCATGTACATAAGATCGTCAAATAGAATTAATCCCATAACATACCATATAACCATGACAGGTATAATCAATGTAGCCTACGTATCACGAAGCCAGCTTAGGTAAAATACCTGTGCTGTTTAGCGTACGATAGTTTACATTATTGTTATCTCCGGTTAAATGCCTGTATTGGTATTAATCGGTTTAGACGAGTGTTCATGTTTTGATTTGCGATTACCAAGAATTTCAGGCCAGGCGTTTCAGTGTGCGAGTTAGTTTAGAGTTCTCAGTCACGGTCCGTGTTAGTTTGATACAGGTTGTCAGCTGTACATCCACGTGCTGCTATATATATATATACATTATTTTATTTTATTGACAGATATGCCTAAAAAAGACATTGAATTAACTCAAAACGAAATAAGCCCGACACTTAGCTCAACTTTACCGACTGCCGTCATATCAAAGGAGAAAATCGACTCCGTCGCAATGACACAAACCAGCTTATGCGAAAATCATCTGACACATCAGGAATCGTCAGCCAAGGTATGTCATGTCTGTTCTATGACATTATATGGAGATAATTTCAGCGTTTTCTTTAGCTTATACATAGTCTTAAGCCTGTTTACGTCGTTCAGACCTGCATCGGAAGTGGTTGTTTGTTGGTTGTCAACTTGTTGTCTGTTATGACAATGGTAGGACGTATATGGCGGAAAATTGTAACATTATACCTTGGAAAATACTGCAAGCTCCTTTCTAATTCTGGTATAGTGAACTGGGGAGGGAGGTTATTGGTGGAAATACGGGAACTGTCTAACAAATGCTTATGCTAAATACCGGTAGTAGTAAGAATATCCGCTCTAGAATGCGCTAACCAAATAACGCCGGCTCGAATTCCCACATTCGTATAGTGTATAATGTAGTCAGCTAATTTTATATTGCCCTAATCAGGAAGTTGTTTATAGAATGTTGTTATTTTGCAAATATGATGCACAACTGGAGATATCAAAACTTATGAATGTTAGCACCAGAAATTTAACAGTCTTAATTTTCGATAATTTTAGGCCGCTGACGGCTGCACTCCGGAAAAAGTGTCGGTGGAAAAAATGGAAAATAACAGAACCGAAATCAATGTTTCACCGAGAGAAAATTCTGCTACGATTGAAGATTACCACGCGATTCATCATATGGATAATGCACCAACTAAATCAGGAAAAAGTGCATCGTGTGGAAGTCTGGTTTCAAATCTTGTTATAGATGTTAAAGCTGCTATGAGACACAGAAGATTATCGGCCGATGCTGTCGATTTCAGTCGAGTCAAAATAGAACCAAAAGAAATGAACCATGAGTCTATGCTTGAAACCAGCGCTCGCCGAGAAGACGAAAGATCTGGAAGTCCCGGTTCCAAACAGGCATCTAGGAACTCTTTGAACGTAGCGGCAAGTGCGGAATCGAAATATCTAAGACGCGTGTCTTGCCCAGCAAGGCGTTATAGGTAAGTGCATGTATTTGTTTCTACATTCAATTTTACACGAAAACTAAGCTAGTTTGTTGTTGTTGTCAACACAAGCTGTATCACATGGCATCTGACGTGGGTCGGTATGACGATAATGAAAATATTTATCACATAGGTCATCGGAGAAAGAATTATTGACCAAAACCTCAGACAAATCTGATAATACAAACCAATCCGATCAAAATCATCACGATGCTCAAGTTTCTGCTGTATTTCCAGGTACCTATACTAGGCTGTTAATTTGCATTGAATCATTATTATTGTTATAAGGCCTCGCTAGTGCCCGAAGTCATATATAACGTACTAGCAGTGGGTGTGAACTATTTACAGTAATTAGTAAGCATATATCTTGACTAAATTCTATTTTTACCTTGACAGAGAGAAAATACGAATGTCAGAAATGCGGCGTCAGCTTCCACAAAAAAAATACATACAATGCCCATGTAGAGATCTACTGCAGTGGCAGACGCCACAACGTTGAGTGTCATATTTGTGGCGCGAAATTTGCAGACGACGAAAGACTATCAGTAAGTATTTTATCCAACTACAGTCGATAAAGAACTTTTACATTGTTAACAATATATGCCTATGCTGTTTATCTATATTCAGTTAGGTAAATACTTTCTATTTTCTGGTGTACTCACATAACCCTCTTAAAACTTAGCAGACTGTGTTTATTAAGAATATTTTACTGAAGTTAGTTAGCAGTTCTATCTTAATGACGTTATTCAAAATGCCTGCTTTTGCTGTAGTTATATGAATTTGTATTATCATTGTAGGTTCATATGGAAGATCATTCTCCGCATTTCATTTGTCTCCTATGTGGAGAACGTTTTCCACAGAGCGAAGACTGCAAGAACCATATGTTGAGGCACGCGTACGACCCTGAATTTTCAGTAAGTCACGGTAAAACCGAAAACTGGAAATGCCCAAGCTGTGAATTTCAAACCGGTGCAAAACCAAATATACTCAGTCATCTTTGGACACGCCACGTGTCGACAACCGAATGGGTGTCTTATCCAACGGGAAATGTAGATTCCAGGAATTTTCGCTTGCCTATTCTCAGTGAGCAGATAAGGAATATATCGCCTCGAGAATGTGGTGATAAACAGAAGAAAAACAGCGATACTAATCGAAGCTATTCTTCACCACAACGTGGATTACAGAAAAATAATCTGGAGAGAAATGAAATCGAAGGTGGTTTTCTCTTTCATTTATATTTCTACTTTCGTCACCTCCTAGTTTGGCTGTAAATCTAGCGTATGGTCTAGAATCCATTTGTTAATTCGTTCTTATAATATTTTCAGAAAATGACATCAATAACATTTCACCTCCCAAAACTACGTCGACACCATCTAGGCCTCGGCTGTCTTCTTCAGAAGAAATAGACGGAAAAGTCTTCTCCTGCATAGTTTGTAGTCTCGGGTTTCCGGATGTCGTTTCTCTTCAGCATCATTTGCTTACGAGTCACGCATCTTCCCAGAATACATCCAACGAAAATCCTCCAGGAAGACCTTTGAATAAAAAGTTTATTCGAACAAATTCACGTAAAATGTCCACTGTTTCACCACCTCAATTGTCTCTGCTGACGTCTGCAGCTGTGACTAGAAAATCAAACGACATTTCCCAAATAACCAGCGATGAATCAATTCACAGCGATCTTCAAAACGAATGTTCCTCGAAATCTCTTCAACAAACCAACGATAAGCAGTACAAGTCGAACATAAATGGAGAAAGTAATTCGAAAAAGCGTAAACACAGAAGTAACGGATCCGACAGTGAATCCAGTGACATGGCTTCATCTGAACAGAATACATTGAAACGCGTTAGACGAAGCGACGATGGATTGGCCAAGTCAAGAAATCTTAACAGTAAACTTGAACTGTCAGACGCTAGAAGGATGTCTTGTCCAGTAGTTTCTAATCAGGCGTTGGATACCGATATTTTAGGCATTTCGCAAGCTTGTTATATTGGAAATCTCTTGCAAGAGCGACATTGCGTCGAATGCGCCATAACTTTCGCTAATCCAGTGAATTTTCGTGCACATAAACAACACTACTGTGCAACCAGACACATACACAAGATCCAAGAAGACAGTAATCCTGATTATTCGATATCAGGACAACAAAAACACGACGATTCTCCGAATGCTAACGAACTTCTTCCTCCTACGAAATGGCGGAAACGAAACGTGGGTAATAGATCGAGCATTACGTCACGCAAACGATCTCATTTAATTCCCCTGGAAACTGTAAAAGACGCCTCGCAAATCGAGAGCCCGCCCAGCGATGGAATATCGACAGTACCTGCAAGAAAATCGACCCCTTCCAGCATCGATATGAGTACTGTTGCAAGAGGATCGGGTGGTGGTGTTTCCTCGCCTGACAGGAAGCAAAACTCTCCTTGCCCAAAGAAGTATTTATGTATGGAATGCAACATCCCCTTCTCAAAATTTGATACCTTCAAGGCGCACAAAACATATTACTGCGAAAGCAGAAGGAAGGACCGATGCAATCCGAGAGGAGTGGGTATGGCTTCAAAAATGAAACGAAAATCCGAGCCGAGGATACGCGATCCAAGCTCCGGAAACGACGCAGCTTGCTTCCCGGCAGAGAATCGTTTATGGAGTCCGAATGAAAACAGTTCCTCCAAAGAGGATGAACAACAGCAGCAGACATCAAACGAAAACGAGGATTTGAGCTCACAATCCTTGCTAAATCCTCTGCCCTCTGGCACTCTTCCATTTGCATCCTATAATCCCATCGACCATGAAATGCTTACACGTTTGCAGGGCATGTTTATTCACCCATTGTTCTTCAGTCAGTATGTAGCAATGATCAGAGACAGGGTTGCGCAAGGAATGTGCAATAATGGGTTTCTAATCCCCGGAGGTCAAGCTACCAAAGATCCCTCATTCGCAATGCAAGGATCCCTCAGTCGAGATGCTTCACCGAAGCTTCACAGGCGTTCTGCCGACCATATTAGATTAGATGCCAATAAATCAAAGTATTATCGCTCCATCGTCCCTTCTCAAGCACCGTCCTCCAGTGCTGCGGTACAGAGCGAAATGACCGGTTGTATTGCAGTGAAAGAAGAACCAAAAGACCTACAGAATAGCCCTTCACCAAGCGCAGTTTCAAATCGAGGATCGCCGCTCGATTTGAGTACCAAAACCGGTAATTCGTTGACGGATAACCTCCCAAATAATGGGGAAGTAGAAAGGTCGTATCCTTACCCAACTATTGACTTACGAACCACGGCTCTTGCAATCGTCAAACGCGAATCGAAAAACTGTTTTCCTGGGTCGAACGGCGAACTTAATGCTTCTGTCGCAACCTCAATGATATACAACGATCGATTGAAGGATGGCGTCAACACGAACAACAACAACAGCGGCAACAGCAATGACAAAACCGAGGCTAACTATTCACTGAAGACGTCTGTTGTTTTTCCTGCGCAATCTCAGGATGGCCCGACCGTTTCCCAAAAGTCGAGATCTCAGCACTGCAAGAACTGCAATGCTCGTTTTACAAACTTATCTTCTTTCATAGCTCACAAAAAGTATAATTGTTCTGCTTCAAACTCGAATGGCATACATTGCAACGACACTAAAGCAGCACAGGTTGCTCACTAATGTATTGCTTTCTACTATATTTGTTTTGCTGTTAATATTTATTGGTATCAATGAAAAACTGCTATTATTATGGTATCAACCATTTACTGTATTCTTGCCTTAAGTACTTTTTTGCGTCGATTTCAATGAAATTAAAATGCATAATCAGAGAAAGTTATTATCGATTTCTTATTGGGAACAGTATGTTCGCAGTGTGCAACAACTGTTGAAGGCTGTATGGATTTCCAGCACCTTCTTTCTTACCCTGTTTTGTGTTTGGATAATGAATTAAAAATCTAGTTCATGGGAATTGTTTTAAAAATTCACCTGCTTGCCTCTTCATGCCTCTTCATGCCTCTTCATGCGCCTGTAACATTTGACTCCTTATTTGTATAGTTGATTATGGAAACCCTAATTTATAGGCGAAACTCTGTTTAAGGTTTAATAGATTCTTCCATAGAAAAAGACGACGATAGATCTCTACATAGAAAGTGTGAAAGAGAAATACAGCATGACTTTCGTTTGTGCGCAAGTAAAATGGATACCGTGTGTTAGACCAAGGGTACTTTATTACTAGGAGAATAGCCGAAAGGGATGCGTCCCTACGTTTAGGCCGCAGTCTCTATCGCTCCCAAGTGAGTAAAAATAACTGTAACCTTTTCTGTTTGGGTTCAAAGTTTGAAGGTCGAATTACGAAGCGGCAAAATGAAATTTAGTTTCCCTTGTTTAAGTGGAATAGGGGGAAGGAATTAGACTTAAGTTCCTTCAATTTCAGGCTGAGTAAACGTAGAAGTTAATTGTTACCTGAGTGTTTTCAAAATGTTGTTCTTTTAGCATCTTTACTGATGGATAATTACGTAATCACAATCGTTGAAAAAGGTGAGAACAATTTTTGCAAATAAAATAAAATCTCTAAAACAGAATAAATAAGTCAAATAAATTATTTATTTTGTGCATAACAGTTGCCTTTTATATCTCTTATAGATTTATCACCATTTCTTAATGACGAATCTACATACTTGAATAACAGCAGGAATAATGAAATAGAAATCTCATCACCTTGTAAGTACAATTCTATTAAATCCGTTACAAGATATTCGTTATGGCTATTGGTATTCGCTATTGTATTAGCAATAATAGTCCTATTGGGTGACTGATGTAATATGATCATTAAATGGTATTAGTGGTATTGTGGTGTTTATTTTTAAACCATGGAAAAGGAGAGATGAAAATATTAATGATTTATGGTTCCTGGATACTTGAACAGACAATGAATGGGATCCTTAGACAGCACTGGATATTCTATGCATATGGAATTCCCTGTTAAATATGTTTTGTTTATTTATGAAGATGTTGAATGGTTGTTGCAAACCAGAAAGAGTGAAAACTACAATATATCATTGAGTCTCTCATTACAAAATGATGAGAACTCATCCAGCAGCAAGTGTTATGACTGGCACACAGATGAAGATGCTGATAAAACTGTTCATGGGTAAGTGCTGTATAAATAGTCAATATTAAGCCAGTGATCTGTAATGAATGTAAGTAGATTGTGATAAACAGCTAAGTCAAAGTTTATTTTATTGGGCTTTTTCATGTACGCTAACTTATATGACTTATAATTCCAGTGTGACATATCAGAAAGCAGCTGAAGTTTTGTTATTACTGGCGGAAGATTTGCCTGTTCCAGGTATCTATTTTCCTATCCATGTTTTAGCTTTGAAAATATTATTGTTTGATTATATTGATGATGTTCTTCATAACAGGATCTTATTTAATGGACATTCTGTGGGTCACCCACAATGTAGGACAATCTGAAATTCTTCAGTGAGTATATTTGACTGTATATACTGATATTTGGCCTATCCACTCAAGAGAAACAATACTTTTTCATTTTTAGGCCTGAGGCGCAATTATGCCTGATATGTATCAACAATATTTTAAAAAGTTTTTTTCCTGACAGAAATGTAAGTCCTCTACTTGGTGCATTGAAAAAACTTTGTGAATGGCATCGAGCCCAACTACATGTATTTATTGATGGAGAAATCGAAAAAAGGTTTGTTCGTTATATTAGATAAAAAGACCAAACAAAGATACCACTACCCATTCCTTTGATATCATGTTTGATTTACAGAACACTGAGTGCTGTGAACTTTGTTACTAAGCACGCGAAGGTAATGCAATATATTAAAGAAGAAAGTATTTTACCAAATGAAGATGGTGTTGTGTGGCGTGGAAACTTGGATATCTTGTCAAAAGTAATTCACCACATAGTTATCAGATATTTAACACAGGTATAAACAAGGAACGTCTTTTCAGGGTGTCCCTACACATAGCATACCGGGGTTTACCATGATACTAGACAACAAAGAAGAGCAGCCACAGATTTCTGTTGGATTTGCAAAAGAAAATGAATGTGAAAATGATACAGTTATTTCAAGGAACAATCTGGTAAGCAAAGTGTATTAAAGATCTATTTGCAATATATGCAATAAATAATGATATGCATTAATATCTCCCATGCTTCCAATTCTGTGTTGCCATTTTTTTTTTCTCAGGCTTGCTTGAAATACCTCACTTACCAATCTTCTGATCTGAAGCAATAACTTTTTCATCAGTAACATTTTATTATATTTACTTATGTTTATAATAGGAACAAGTTTGGTTTGGACCTAGGTTAAGTGTACTTCAATTTATTGACATCTCAACCATACCTCTGTATCTCTTTAGTGGGAAAAGGTATGTGCACTTGAAATTTTTTTCTCTCTTATTTTCTGGCATTTACCCATCTTCATAGAATTCTGTGAAACCTTTAGATTTTTGCTGCGGTACACTTTCGAAAATAATTCAACTGAAGATTGGAATTTTGTGAAGCATTTACAAGACGTTTTTGACAGTGATACTTTGGTAAGAATATTTTACTTTTTATATATTATAATTCAGCTTCAAGTAACTATTTATATTTTAAATTTGCCACTGTTTTTGCAGGGAGCATTTTTATGTAGTATGGACTATGCCATTTCAAACAATGGATTTGATAACATACCAGAATATTCTACCAAGAATTGGCAACAAGCAGTTTTGAAAACACCACATGATCTCAAAGGTATTTTATGGAGTTTTGTTTTGTAAATCGATCTCAAAACAAACTGGATGTAACCTTTTTTATTTCAGCTCCTAAATACAGATTCCATCATGAAACAAGGCTGTTACATTTGATTGTATGTCAGTCTGGTGAAGACAAATTATTGGCTGAGTGGAATGGACACAAAATCATTCAGTTCTCTGCAATTATTCTACATCCTCTCGAAGATATCAATGCAACTCCTTTATCTCATGCAGATATGAGAAAAAGCTTCTATTCAGCAGGTGTTTATTGCTAAGGAGTTATACCGGTGAAAGTTATTTCCTCATACATATACCTGATTATTATATAATTTATGATTTATTTCAGGTCTGATGTAATTTGAAGGACTGTTCCATTTTATTTTCTCGCTGAAAAATTCCCCACAACTATTTGTTTTTATATGAAATTCATTAGCGATGTGATATTATTCTTAGAATTCATATTTCTTTTCCAGCCAGAGGAGATTGTGATTACACCGCATTAGAATCTGTTGAAAATCTCCCAGAAATAAATTTGGACGGTCTTCTGTACAAAGATAAGAAATTTAATCAATACTTGTGTGCTGGATTAAAACAATGGTCAGGTAAGGAATAACATAACACGATTAGATTAGTTCACAGAAATATTTACATTATGCTGGTCATTTTTTAGATTTGCACAACACCACAATGATTCCCTACAGTGAGCTCAAAAACCTGGTACTTAACACTTCTCAACACTTGAATCAGGCTCAGGAACAGAAATTGTTTAGTTCAGTGAACAACACTGAAAATTCTTCGGTGAATAACGTCAAACTTCCTTCAAATAATCAGATTCTGAGCTGTGAAAAATTACACGATTTGCAACTGCAAGCGCTGAAAAATAGAGAGGCTTTTCTCCAAGACCCAGAAAGGTAAGCGCGGTTGTTTACTAAAATTATCATTTGTTTGTTTGAAAAAACAAAATAATTTGTTATATTAAAGTGTGAAAATATTGTACTTAACATTTGTTGTTATTGTTCCAATTTAGCAAACTGAGAAAAATAAACACGACTGACTCTCTTCGTGCTGTGGCAAAAACCAGTATAGGTTGTTCATTTCATCATTGTTTTCTTTTATATTTATGCTTTCTATTTAATAATTTCATAAGTTTCATCTGTGCTTAGATATGCATTTCGACGTTGCTGACATCATAAACTGCTTTCAAAGGAATCAAAGCTCAAAGGAAGATATAGATAATGTTGCTGCTTGGAAAACGAAGCCTTCCCTTCTAAGTCCAAGAAAATTAACAGACTTTGGTGAAGCTATAAAAATATCACACTGTGGATTAATGTATGATTTTATGACATTTCATTCATAGGTCTAAGCACAACTAAAACATTTGTATGTTCAGGTACAATATCGACGAAAGACTTGCTGAAAAGCAAGACCGTATGTGTCGAAGGATGGTTGAAAAATTGGTGAAATTTGAAACGACGTCACTCGGATCTAGTGAAAAGGTAAGTCTCAAGACTACAGCACAATGATGTATGTATGATTTCAGTTGTTTAACAGTACTGATTCATGTAGGTCCCTTCCCCAGCTACAATGAATATTGCCGATTCACCTTTCAAGCGATCGTCACTGTGTGCTGGGAGTTCGAAACAAAAACAATTGCAAAAAGTGGCAGCGAAACTATACAAAAAGTAAGTAAAGAAAATGGAAAATGTCTTTCTGTGGTAACAATTAATTTTACATTGCAACATAGAAGGATACATAGCCGAGAAGTACGTTCTTCAACCTCACGGCCTACAACTTCCATGGTTTTGCGATCAACACCCACGAAATCAAAAAATAATCTTTTGCGGAGAAACAGCACGATATGTCTCAGGTCTTCAACCTCTGAAAACCACGATCATAGACTGGTATGCCAATTTATCTCTTGTCTTGTTTATTAGTTGTTTATCTACCACAGTAACACTATCATATCATTTGGTGCTAGCTCAAAACTCGAACTCAAAGCGAATGCGTTCCGAAAGAAAAGTTAGGAGATGAAGAGAGAATTTTAAAGCGAAGGAGTCACGTACAGGTTTTAAAGCAATCAATATATTCAAAATCCAGAGAAGCCTAATACTTGTAGGATAAAATCATTTCTCTGTATTCTGCTTTTCAAGGATAACAAGAAAAGACTCCAGGAACTAGTTACACATGCACTTTCTGAAAACGGAATTCTTAGGACAGACAAGAAATTCAACAGTTGTGCAAAGAGATTGTACAACGTAAGCATTGCCTTTTTGCGAGACCTAAAAACTTCAAAAAACTTAGAAAAAATCATGAAACAGACGGTGTTGGACAACGTTCAATCTGTAATATCATTCAAAGAAAAGTAATCGATGAACTCTTAATTATAAAAGAAGTTTATTAAATCATATTACTATGTTGATAGTTGTTTTGTACACTACTGTCGTTTGATTGGTCAAATATTTCCTCTTTTTGTTCTAAATATATGAAATATAGTTGCCGCATGGTTAAGAGGTAGTTTTCATTATGCTATAAGATACCGTTTCACTGTTCCCAAGAAATTAAGCATATAACCGAGGATGAACAAGCCACATCAATAATAATCACTGACCAGGGAAAGAATTTATGATCTGCGAAAAGTAGCTCGTATGTATCATTTTTTGAAATATTAAATTATTACGCATTTCTGCATTGTCGGTTGATATATATAGCATAGATATGGATAAGCCTTGAAAGTTTTAGAAATATCACTTAAAAAGTGTTTTCTATTGGTTAGAATAGAGTCTATTCTATTCAATAGACGAATCGTGATTAATACGTATATTATTAATGGTTATTCACTATTTCAGTCGAGTATTCCCTCTAGTAATTGCCCCAGCCACCACACGTGTCTCACTCGATCAACGAGCCGACATCGGTCTTTTCACGTTTATCGTCCTGCCTTGAGGTTCAGGTATATTGAAACCAATATGACGATGCCAAAACAGCCCCAATCTATCCAGGTTTATGGTCGTAAGAAGACAGCAACCGCAGTAGCTCACTGTAAGCGAGGTAACGGGCTAATTAAAATCAATGGAAAACCCATAGATGTTATGCAGCCAGCTACGCTGCGATACAAAATTGAAGAACCTATTTTGCTCCTGGGTAAAGAACGATTCGAAGGTATCGATATCAGAATTCGTGTACGAGGAGGGGGACGTGTAGCGCAGGTTTATGCTGTACGTCAAGCACTAGCTAAGTCGGTGGTGGCATACTATCAGAAATTCGTTGACGAAGCGCAAAAGAAAGAAATCAAAGACGCGTTGATCCAGTATGACCGTACTCTCTTGGTTGCTGATCCCAGACGTAAGGAAACAAAGAAGTTCGGAGGCCCTGGTGCGAGAGCTCGCTTCCAGAAATCGTACCGTTAAAAAGCTACCAGGATACGGAACGCACAAAGACTGGAAAATTGGAGCAAGATGCTGCTCATGAGACTTTGTGTACAATTTGTTCCAATATAACCTTATTAATTTTGTGTTAAGTATTTGTGAATTAAAAATTGTAATATTCTGTGTTCGTAGTTTACCATTATGTACATCAATCTGGTTCATTATTGTCTTCATTCCTGGTAATTTTTGAAATTGCTCTGCTATCAGTTGCTAGTGTTAAGAATGGATATTTATAAAAATGTTGGTATTGAATTAATTTGAGGTAATCTACTTGAAATAATGCAATTTTTTTTTCATGAATGTTTAATATAAATTAGAATTACTTTAACAAAAGTAAGAATTGTTACATCAAAAGTATGGTGAAGCCAAAGTCAAGAAAAAAGAGAAGAAAGAATAAAAGCATCGGTATATTATATATGTATTGAATTAACTGTCTAAAATACAGTTACAGTGCTTTGTTCATTCAATAATTCATGTTATTTTTCAGTGACTGAAGCCGAAATTGAAAGGCGACGAGCTGTGAAAGCAACAGAGAAAAATTATTCAGTTGATCAGATTCTGGACAAAGCAGAACAATGCATGGAGCAACTGGACTTCGATTCTGCAAGATTGTTCTGTGAGAGATCTCTGGAGATAAATGCCGATCACCCTAGAGCACTAGAAACGACTGGAAATTTATTACTTGAATTTAATGAGACTGAAAAAGCCAAACAGGTATGATAAAAT
This sequence comes from Halocynthia aurantium, assembly GCA_013436065.1. Taxonomy (NCBI): domain Eukaryota; kingdom Metazoa; phylum Chordata; class Ascidiacea; order Stolidobranchia; family Pyuridae; genus Halocynthia; species Halocynthia aurantium. Next base: position 10,920 of record QXVX01001993.1, on the reverse strand, counting down.
TCTTTATTAGCATAGGAATACTTTCTTTTTACTGCATTTTTTTCACTCTCAGTGCTTTGGAAGAGCTATAACTCTAAAGCCTGAGCAGGGATTTAGCAAATACCTTAATTTAGCGCAGTTTTCTGAAGGTGCTGATGCAATACAGCTTTTTAATAAAGGTTCGTAAAAATGCAGTTATTTTTTCAAGTGGGATCAAACTAAGCATGATATTGATATATTAATTCTATGTCCTGTACTTAAGGAATTGAATTACTTGCGAAAGAAAGGGATCTGTCTAAGGAGGAAGACAGAAAGTCGTATAATACAAAAATATCTAGTGCCTATTGCTCAATAGCAGAAGTGTTTTTGACAGATTTGTGGTACTTATTCAGATAATCTATTCCTGTACTTAAATATCAAACTTTGTTGAAAATCAATCTTCATTTATGATTCATTGAAGCCATGATGAACAAGCAGAGAGTTCTTGTAATCTGGCGATTGAAAAAGCTTTGGAATATGACAAGGATAATTTTGAAGCATATCAGGTTTATTCAAGTTACTTGATGAGTGCAAATAAACCAGAAGAAAGTAAAAACATGCTGGAAAAAAGTATGAGCTATTGGTTCAAGCCCGAAATAGATGGTAAATTTGCAAACTAGAAAACAGTTTGATTATAAAATCTTGGCTAATATGATGGAATTTGAATTCAGAGGATGAATCCAAGACCCCAGAAGATGTGGATGATCTACCTCCCTATCCATTACGATTGACTGCGGCAAAATTGTTAATAGAGCATAAGGAATACAACACTGCTTTACAGGCATGTTGATTTCTTACTTCTTGCCTGGCACTTGTTTTATACATTGCTTCCTTCATTGCATAGATTTTATGCTTTGCCATTTACTCTTATTGATACACATATGACATTCAGAACTACTCTCTTTTTACCAGGTTATCGCACAATTGCTGGAAGAGGATGATGAAGAAATTCAGCTATCGTTCCTTGCTGGAAGTTGTTATTATTATCTATTCAGAACGGAACAAGAAGAACTTGCTCTTCCACAATTAAAAAGTAACAATCTCAACTGCTATGGTTATCTCAATTTCTAACAAATATACCTTTTTGATAATATATATCTCACACTTCTGCAGATAACACCACGGAACCATCAGAAGATACCAAAAGCAATAAACAAGCAGCAGCTGACAGTTTTTCGAACGCCTTGAGACTTTCAGTTAAATTAGGAATGGAAGATGAAGACTTGTATACCAATATTATGGATATGGTGAAAAACATGGGGTTTACTGAAGAAGAGCCACAGTTCAATATACAATGCATTAAAAAACAACTTCAGTCTGATGCTATGAATATGTTTGGGATGCCTGGATCATCGCACGATCATAAAGAAGTAGAATCCGATGAAGAATCCTTAACTGCTTCTGATAAAGAAATTATAGATTACTTAGATTCAGATAGTGAAGAAGAAGAAGAAGATAATATGGACACAGATGCTTGTAGTTTGGTACCATCAGTTTCTAAAACGAATAGAAATAATAATGCAAAAATTGAGGAAGAATAAAATTTGTCCAACTCGTTATTTTGATATCTTTTTGAGACCAATATATCGGCGGGTAGCTCATAGAAGATCGCTTGTATTATAGAGAATAGAAATACAGTATCGTGTGCGTTATATTGTCGTTTCTATTCGTTGCAGTTTAATTTAAATATGCCGTGTTGTAGTAAACGCTCGAACGCGTTTTCTCTGCTATTTATTCCTTTAAAGTTCCGCATGCCTCGCGGTATCAGGTTCGAATTGTTAAGTTAGCTGTGTATAGCCGCTTTCGTATGCTGTTTATCGGAGACGTGAGCAGAATCTTAAACATGAAATGCAAAAAGGTAGTTTTGAAAAAAAGGTTTGACGTTATACCGAAGTTGTCGGACTTCGAATTACTGGACCAAGAAGTTAGCGAAGACTTGAAAGAAAATGGTATTGGGACAGTTGAAATGTGTTTGAATGTATGATAGTTTACCCGACTGGAGATTTCAGTTTTGCTGTTTTGTTTTTTTAGAATTCCTCTACGAAACGCTGTATGTAAGCGTTGATCCGTACACCAGGTGAGTTTTTAGTCCAACCTTTCAAGAAACGACTTAAATACTATGACTTATTTTAGGTATTTCATGGATTGGTACAAAGTGGGCGATACTATAACAGGTTACCAGCTTGCACGGTAGGGTGGAAGTACGCTATTTCTATTCCACAATTATACAAATGAAGTTAAGATCGCTATATTTTTTCCGCCAGAGTCACTAAAAGTCTGAATACGAAATATCCGAGCGGGACTATGTTGACATTGGAAGGAGGCTGGACTACGGGAGGAAAAAGTAAAGGGAACGATGTATTTTACGTCAGCAATGATATTCCTGGAAATGTAACACAGTCAGCTGCTTTAGGGCTAATTGGAAAGCCTGGGTAATACTAAGTTCTTGATATGCCTAATTGCTTATCAAATCTCTCTTTATTCAACGATATAAAATAAATCATTATTTTTAGTCTTACTGCTTATTACGGACTACTTGAAGTGTGCAAACCTTCCATCGGAGAGACTGTGTTTATAAGTGCGGCCGCTGGTTCCGTCGGAAATATAGCAGGGCAACTGTCAAAAATGAAGGTATAGTGCCCTATTTTTTTTAATTATGAAAAACTAAAATTGCAATCTTAACTGCTTGTTACAGGGCTGTCGAGTCGTTGGCTCATGTGGATCCGAAGAAAAAATTCAATTTCTGAAAAGCACAGTTGGATTCGATGATGCCTTTAACTACAAAACAGCAACAGCATTTGGTGAAGAAATTAAACGAGTGGCACCCGAAGGAATTGATTGCTATTTTGACAATGTTAATTTATTGAACATTTTTACATCTTATTTTCAATATGAACATCACAGTATTGTATTTAACTTAAAACTGTTGTTTGTGCAAAGGTTGGGGGTGAGTTATCCACCGCTGTTATTCGACAAATGAATAGACGTGGGAGAATTTGCGTCTGCGGATCAATATCATCTTATAACAGCGATGGCAATATGAAAGGTACCTGTATAGCATTGTTTTAGTTAAGTAGGTGTCTGTTACCTGCAAGTATAATAATATATAAATTTGTATTATACAGCCGGCATTATTCAACCCAGCATGTTACAGAAATGCCTGAAAATGGAAGGGATATCTATATTTTCTGTAATGGACAAGTACGACGAGTGGCTAGACTCTTTAAGAATATGGACTGAAGAGGTAATGAGCATAAAAAATCTTGTATGTCAATAATATTACGAACATTTACGTTTGTTAAGGGAAAGCTAAAGTCGTATGAAGACGTAACTGTTGGGTTTGATCGTTTACCGGAAACCTTCATAGGTATGATGACGGGCAAAAATGTGGGCAAGGCATTGGTGAAAGTTTAAAACACAAATCATATCGCGTATGATGGTATACAGTACTCGTACCGGTATATTGTGTTCATATTCCCCGGTAGATGAAAACAAACATATCTAGTGGTAATATTGAAATAAAATAAACTGCTTAACCTTTGACATTTAGTTTGTTGCTTTCTCTTTGCAAGAGGTCTAGTCCACAGAATATAAAACATTACCTAAAAAAGCCTGAAAATGAGTAAAAGTAATCCTGGATTAGATATGAAGCATGGCTTCCTGCATCACATTCGTCGAAATCAAATCAAAAGAAATGAATACGACCAAGAACAGAAAGTTTCGAAAGACACCAAAAAGAATCCTTCAACGCAAAATCGCGAAAAATATCCAGACAGGCAGATCTACAGGCCCCAGCAAGAAAGCAATAGTCCTGTTCACCAGAGAAAGAAGGGAGATCCGATTTATGCTTTAGAATATCGAGACAAAAATAAGATAGCTCATAAAATAACGCTTCACAAAGGTGATGATCCGTTGGTAATTGCTAAGCAGTTAATAAAGAGAGGAAATATACCCAGTGAACTTTTGGAAACATTACAATGGAAGATTGAACAGGATATTATAAAATTTAGCAATGCTGTTGATTGATGTGTTTAATCTTGGAAGTTACCATTTGTATTTGTGATTACGGTAATTTCTGTGTATGTGTTACAGAGACGAAACATATGGTAGTGTCTCTTGCATTATTTGCAGGAATGATGGTAGAGTCCCTGTAATATAGGCGATATTATTCTATTCCTAACCCTCATCCAAACCTAGGCTATTATAGCCACACCTCAGCTAACATACCTGAATCATAAGGAAGCATGATTGGAGACATGCGTATTGGTTCCTCAATACAATAGTGTATTGTTATTACTCATGGCTTCGAGTGGACATTGCTATAATAGGTTATGATATTCACACGCGTTGTATACAATTTCTTTTGAGTTTGGGTAGAGCTACTGATAGCATACGTAGCCTTTTCTATAATTTTTATATGATTGATGATGATCATCAAAAATAGTACATGTGAATCCAGTTATATCATGATTTTTATAAATTATATGTGAAGCTCATGTGATATTACTGCCTAAGGCAGTCAATACAATATAGCTATGGGCTAGGAAGACTGGTAATAAAATATTGAGTGACTGGGTTCGTTTGAATTGTCAGTATTTTCTTTATGGTGTACTTTATTATTTGCGACTTCTGCCTGATTTAACATGTTTTTGCACCCAGTATTCATCTAAAATGAAATAATAATTGCTTCTGAGTTCTGCACAGTTCGAACACTGTAAAATAGATTTACTCAAACTATGCTTCAAATGGTTAGTTGAATATTTTTTTCCTCCATTGGTATATTTGATGAAGTTATCATTTCATATTTCTTAATCTTATCTTTAATTTAAATGTTTCTATGAACCCGATGTTATCTCTCTTATGTGCCAAAATATATTACAAACACAGTCTTACTTTCTTTTCATTAATCAATGGCTGTATTATTACTTTTGGATTGATTACACAGTTTTGTTATTTGCTTTGCTTCTATTTCATTTTATTTATTTGTTGAACACTCAAAATTGCTTCACTTGCAAATATCTGTGAATTTCAGGCATTGTTTAATGAAGAAACAAACATCTGTATGATAGATCACTTTAGTTAGAATAATATGAGTGATCTGCTATATGTTACCTTCAATCAAGATCAAGGTAAGTGTTTTACACATGCGTGAGTCAAAACTTCTTTTAATTCAACATCAATTTGTATAGCTTACATATGATTTAACTTTATCGTTGCATTCCAGGATGTTTTGCATGTGGAACTAGTAATGGGTTTCGGGTTTACAATGCTGATCCATTGAAAGAAAAGGAGAGACAGGGTATGAATCATGTGCAGTTGAAGTCATTCAACTTCTATTTTCTAGCCTTTACGTCTAAATTGAAACTAATTCCTATTTTATTGGCTTATACTTTCGTGAGCAGAATAATTTTTTCCGGATTCAATTCAGCAATTATTGTACCGTACAGTTTTTCGGGCAAATATTTTCGGTTTTATCAAAGTTCGCTTGTCGTATTTAAAAGTGATCTTTAATTTCTTTAAGATTTCAAAGATGGAGGTATTGGTTGTGTTGAAATGTTGTTCCGATGTAACTATCTTGCTGTGGTTGGTGGTGGAGAGAAACCTGCATTTTCAAAGAACAAAGGTATCATCAGAAATTAAAGATTCAAGAAAATTTAAGATCCAATTTATACTGTTAAAGTACTCGCATTGAATTAATGTTGCTTCTAATTAAACTGTAATATAGTTTCTTGCGGGATATTGGTGCTTGGTTACATTTCCAGCGACTAATACTGTTCCTAATTCATATAAATATTCTGATCAGTAGGAGTAATGAGTCTGAATAATGTTTATGTGCAGTTATGATATGGGACGATTTGAAGAAAAAGGTGGTGATTGAACTGCAATTTTCATCAGAAGTACGAAGCGTGAGGTTACGACGTGACAGGATAATAGTGGCTCTTGACAGATTGATCAAAGTCTTTACTTTCACCCAAAATCCTCAATCACTTCACGTATTTGAGACAGCTCAAAATGAACTAGGTAAGTTTGTAGCTGTGATTGTGCTGTTAAACAAAGTTGATCAATGGATGAATGAATTCTTTTGTATAGGACTTTGTCAGTTGTGTCCAAGCAGTAGCAATTCCTTGCTGGCTTTTCCTGCAAGAAGTGTGGGACATGTACAATTGATAGATCTTGCGAATACAGAACAACAACCAAAAATAATAAGTGCTCACGAAGCAGCATTATCTTGCATTGCTTTAAATCTTCAGGGAACACGGCTTGCAACAGCTTCACAAAAAGTAATTCGCTTGTGCTTAATTAATGTCTTGTAAGAACATTCATAATTGTTTTATATCAGGGAACACTTATAAGAATATTTGACACTGCAACTTGTACAAGAATTGCAGAATTAAGGAGAGGTTCAGGAATGGCGAAAATATACTGGTCAGTTTCCGCATTTATAGTTTTGCTGATGAAGACAGAGACTTACTTTCTATGTATCGGATATTCAATAAAATAATCTGAGTTTGCTTTGCAGTATCAATTTTAATGTTGATTCAAGTTTGCTATGCGTTTCAAGTGACCACGGAACCGTACATGTGTTCGCATGCTCCAAGCCGACAGAACCTAGTGTATCACCAAGCAAAAATAAGCAGTCTAGGTTTGTCGAATTTATTCTTTACGAAAATGTTTATATTCGAATGCTCAGCAGAATGAAAACATGCCACTTTTTCTCTCTCCCTATAGTCTTGCCTCAGCACGATTCCTCCCAAAATATTTCAGCAGCCAGTGGAGCTTTTGTCGTTTTCATATTCCAACGTCTTCTCATTGCATATGTGCTTTTGGAACTAATTCGTCTTCGGTGATAGGTAAATATCTTGTGATTTGTTAATTTTTTTGATTTCTATTGTATTTTAGATTTGTCATGATCATTGTTTTCTCTACAGCAATATGTGGTGACGGCACGTACTACAAATTTAGTTTCGATCAAAAAGGAGAATATACTCGTGAAGCTTTTGCCCACTTTCTGGAAATGACAGATGCAGTTAATTGACTGCAAACTTATATGATTCAATTGATTGATTTCACTATCATACTGCGTAGGCTGCACAGCAGGTCCTATGATAGAAGGAGGTGGAAACACTCATCACATCCTTTTTAAATTGTTTGTAAATATTTCTTTGTCATAGAGCGTTGTATGACTGTCACAAGTGTAATTCTTCTTTGTTGTACCGCCTAATGTTTAAGTATCAGTGATCATATTACATCTGAATCACTCGGATTTCTCGACCCGAATTCTAAATCTGGTTGTCTTGGTGTCCTCTCTGGACTAATCCTAATTCACAGCCACCTCTGCCTCACTCTAACCTCTGACCTGGAATTTCTGTATAGATCGCAGTAAGCTATTGCTTATATACTCAGCAATCAGTTGTATATTGCATTGTGCAGTGGTGGAAACCAAATGGTTTGGTATGAGTCAAAGATTTGTGTATTGTTTGATTAATAATTGATTTTATGGTTAACCTTGATGATATTTTTGAAGCATTCATGTGTTTCTGCCAACATTCATTGTTTAGCAAGTGTTTCTGTAGTTGTTATCGTGCTGTCTTAGGTGCAATTCTAATTGATACGTCTTTAAAGTTACTTTGTTACATTCTTCTTTCTTATCACAGCATTGTAGCAAAATCCGCAAATTTATGGAAGGCAATGTGATTGATTAATGTGGAATAATTTAGAAAAATGCTTTAACTGTCCATAGGGGTCTTAGCTTTATACGTTTTACTCTCTTTATTGTCTAAAAAAATCTGATTCAGGTCCTTGGTTTGACGAAAAATATTACTACCTGCATCGAACGCAGATATTACCTTTACTGTGCTTATAGAATATATGAATATTACCAGTGATGTTACCGCATGCATCATACTGCTGATTGTTCTTTTTATGAAGATTTTAGCAATAAATGTATATTTCATATGATTGCATAAAAAAACGCTTCATGTGTTTCAAAAGTGATGTTGTGTATATTATGTCTTGCAAGTTGCTACTGCTGGTACACCGGTTATCAGTATTGTGCTCACATGGAACATTTCTTTACGAATGTTCGTACCCGACAGGTAAAAAGAAAATCCTTTCAATTTGAAATGCTGTCAACTATCACTATCAGTGGTTCGGTTCGGTCCCAGCCAATCAAATTGTTTTATTGTAATCACGTGATCTTAGTATGAACAGGTGGATTATCCGAACAGAATATATTTAGGATGTGCGACATAATAATATATTTTGTGCTTCACGCAGTGTAGCTATTTTGACGCCACAAAGGCCAAGTATACCACGTGGTAATCGCATTCTATCGCGGACGTTAAACAGAACTTGGACCAAGCAGAAGCTGCACTTAAGTATTTGCCTCCATTTTGTATGAGAAATATGTAAATTGTGCGCCTTTGCTGACTGTATGGAAACCAATCACTCACCGATTTTTATCGGAAGTAGTCTGTTGATTTTAGTACTTTTTTATCCGTCTTCCTGCACAGGTGATTTTACTTTTTTTGATTCTCTTCACTGTTACATTTCTATTTCAAAGTAATGACATAACGTTAATTTTTTCAGGTGAACCACCATGCACCGACTTTTTGATGCCCGATGTTTGTCGTTCTTACTACAGCTTCGGTCATTGTCATTTGTATCAGGCTCAGAGGGACTGCAGAATGACATGCAAAGTTTGTGGTATGAATATAAGCACTGTATGATTGTTCCCATTAGAACTGTGTCAAAGTAATAGTATTGATTCCCATAATTAGCATTGGTGTAAGGTTATATCAACTGAATGATATGGTTCCATGCTAAACATTATATATTATATTTTGTTCTGCAGGCGATGGTTGGTCAGCATGGTCCTCTTGGAGATTATGTTCTGCACAGTGTGATGGCACCCAAACACGAACAAGAATATGCCGTAGTCGTCCAAGTCACTGCCCCGGTGATGATTATGAAAGTAGAAAGTGCAAGCGTCCTGGAGCTAAATGTGGCGATGAAGAAATCGATGAAGAGGAGGAAGAGGAAGAAGAAGAGGAGGAATTCCCAGGGAAATTAATAAAATGTATTTTAACACAATGTTTTTTTTTGCAAAATGCTCAGCTATGGTTTATATGTATCAGCTTATGTTATTCTTCTAGATATTTGTACTAAAACAACCTTCAGATGTACTCCTGAGTCTGATGTGTGCCTTGAAAATGAACTCATATGTGATGGTTATAACGATTGTCCGAATGGCTTTGATGAAGAGATCAAAAGCTGTATCTTGGCTACGTTTAGCAATTCCTGTAATATAACTTACTTTCAACCTAGCTCCAATTATAAGCTATTCTTATCGCAGTTTTTATTTCGTGCTTCACCATTCCTTTTCAGCTTTCCAAATAAAGAACGAACTCATGCAAGCATGCATGGAAGTTGTGACTGATGACCCTGAAGGGCCTATCAATGGGGTAAGGGGTTACAGAAGATGTCCTAGTGAACTTAGTCCCGAGAGGTGAATGCGGATTTATTACCTATTTGAACAGCCCTGTCTTATTCAACAATATTTTACTTTTATCAGACAAAAATTCTTGTGGAGATGGTGGAAATCATTTCACCTGATCAACCTCAAAACCGGAAAATGTTTAACAGCAGATGATCCGAGGAAAACTTCAGAAGTTTCTGTATACCATTCTAACTTTGCTGAGTATTTTTTCCTATAATTGCAACTATCTGACTTGTCTAACTCTTTCAGCTGCGGATAGAATCTTGTAACTCTGCTTTGAATGGACAGCAATGGTTGTGCGATAATAATACAGAAAGCTGTTTGCTTGTGAGACTCCGGGATGTGATAGATGTCAGTAATTTGTATGCATTCAATCATTCATAATTGTATTCGTTACTGCAATAGTAGTCTGGTTACGTTTGGTTAAGTTAGTTAGGTTTCGGGGAATAGTAGGATTAGTATTAAACAACCCTTACCCTAACAAAAGCTCACCTAATGTAACTTGGTATTCTGAGTGACCATATTACTCTACTGATACACTGTCTTCCTCATAAATAAAAGGAAGAACAAATTTCTAGATTTTAATGAAATAACTTGACAAAATAGTTTTACTAGTGTAATATATATGTTGAAGAATCAAATATTTTATGTCTGAAGTATTCCTTCGTATTCCCCTTCAAAGAGTAATTGAATAAACTTGCTTTTGTTTAGAACGAGACCGATCGATTTCTGAATCTCGGTGAAGATAAATCTGGCTGGCCAATTGTAGTTTCATCTAACAAGACCGATATGAAATCAATGTGGCATAAAGGTCCTAAAGAACCTCCAGAGAGTATATGTCATGAGCTGCAAGGTATTGATAGGCAAAAATATGTACTTCATCAGGTGGTATCACTACCATGGCCTCATAAGGTCCGAAGTCATGTTTTTATCCCTTTTTAATCTAGTACATTGGTCCGTATGGTCGCCATGGACTGCTTGCACACTCACATGCAAGGGAGGACGAAGAACCCATACGAGATTCTGTGTGAATGGAAAACCCGGTATTCCGCCATGCGAGGGTTCAAAATCGGACATTGAATCCTGCAATAGTGATATTTCTTGTGAAAGTAATCATAGATTAGTGTCACATTGTGTAATTAAACTACTGCATACTTGAAAACAAATTTCTTTTGGAAAGAGGTTGCTGGAAAACATCGTAATAGTAATTGCAGAGCATATTATCATACACACGAGCATGATATGCGATTCACTGCTGGAGAGATTGTCGACCCGTCCTGCTACAGAATCTATCGCACTCCAAAGAATTATGAGGTTTTTTTGCATATCACAAATCAACTACTAAAATATGCTTACTTGTTTTATTTTTGCTTGATTAGGAGGCCAAAAAAACTTGCCTTGAA